>JAIGNY010001006.1:0-38522 GCA_020152595.1 Chiridota heheva
ATCATACATTAAGTATCATTGAGAAAGTGAGGATGAGAACACCCCGAGTTGGAATTAATCATAAAATTTCCCACAGTTGTGAATAAAGGTGTCGAAAATCTTTCCATGAAAAATATCGACAGAAATAATACTAATGCTGTGAATATATTTGTATATACTTCTCTTTCGTAATTAAATGTAATTTTCATGCACAATTACATGGGGGACGTTTTTAGAGCACTTATTTACCACATATACTGTTTTTTGATGATTTTGTATATATTTTTCTCCAACGAATTCCTAATTTTCAAGATTTCAAGGCACCTGTCGTAAAGGGTAAAGGTTTTAAGGAATAGTTTGATTTTTTGTACAGACGTTTGGTACAACTATGATGAATAACAAGCCTTCTGTACAACTATGGTGAATAACAAGCCTTCTGTACAACTATGGTGAATAACAAGCCTTCTGTACAACTATGGTAAATAACAAGCCTTCTGTACAACTATGGTGAATAACAAGCTTTCTGTACAACTATGGTGAATAACAAGCCTTCTGTACAACTATGGTGAATAACAAGCCTTCTGTACAACTATGGTGAATAACAAGCCTTCTGTACAACTATGGTGAATAACAAGCCTTCTGTACAACTATGGTGAATAACAAGCCTTCTGTACAACTATGGTGAATAACAAGCCTTCTGTACAACTATGGTGAATAACAAGCCTTCTGTACAACTACTGTATGGTGAATAACAAGCCTTTTGTACAACTATGGTGAATAACAAGCCTTCTGTACAACTATAGTGAATAACAAGCCTTTTGTACAACTATGGTGAATAACAAGCCCTCTGTACAACTATGGTGAATAACAAGCCTTCTGTACAACTATGGTGAATAACAAGCCTTCTGTACAACTATGGTGAATAACAAGCCTTCTGTACAACTATGGTGAATAACAAGCCTTTTGTAAAACTATGGTGAATAACAAGCCTTCTGTACAACTATGGTGAATAACAAGCCTTCTGTACAACTATGCTGAATAACAAGCCTTCTGTACAACTATGCTGAATTCAAGTCTTCTGTACAACTATGGTGAATAACAAGCCTTCTGTACAACTATGGTGAATAACAAGCCTTTTGTACAACTATGGTGAATAACAAGCCTTTTGTACAACTATGGTGAATAACAAGCCTTTTGTACAACTATGGTGAATAACAAGCCTTCTGTACAACTATGGTGAATAACAAGCCTTTTGTACAACTATGGTGAATAACAAGCCTTTTGTACAACTATGGTGAATAACAAGTCTTCTGAACTATGGTGAATAACAAGCCTTCTGTACAAGTATGGTGAATAACAAGCCTTCTGTACAGCTATGGTGAATAACAAGCCTTCTGTACAACTATGGTGAATAACAAGCCTTTTGTACAACTATGGTGAATAACAAGCCTTCTGTACAACTATGGTGAATAACAAGCCTTCTGTACAACTATGGTGAATAACAAGCCTTCTGTACAACTATGGTGAATAACAAGCCTTCTGTACAACTATGGTGAATAACAAGCCTTCTGTACAACTATGGTGAATAACAAGCCTTCTGTACAACTATGGTGAATAACAAGCCTTCTGTACAACTATGGTGAATAACAAGCCTTCTGTACAACTATGGTGAATAACAAGCCTTCTGTACAACTATGGTGAATAACAAGCCTTCTGTACAACTATGGTGAATAACAAGCCTTCTGTACAACTATGGTGAATAACAAGCCTTCTGTACAACTATGGTGAATAACAAGCCTTCTGTAGAACTATGGTGAATAACAAGCCTTCTGTACAACTATGGTGAATAACAAGCCTTCTGTACAACTACTGTATGGTGAATAACAAGCCTTTTGTACAACTATGGTGAATAACAAGCCTTTTGTACAACTATGGTGAATAACAAGCCTTTTGTACAACTATGGTGAATAACAAGCCCTCTGTACAACTATGGTGAATAACAAGCCTTCTGTACAACTATGGTGAATAACAAGCCTTCTGTACAACTATGGTGAATAACAAGCCTTCTGTACAACTATGGTGAATAACAAGCCTTTTGTAAAACTATGGTGAATAACAAGCCTTCTGTACAACTATGGTGAATAACAAGCCTTCTGTACAACTATGCTGAATAACAAGCCTTCTGTACAACTATGCTGAATTCAAGTCTTCTGTACAACTATGGTGAATAACAAGCCTTCTGTACAACTATGGTGAATAACAAGCCTTTTGTACAACTATGGTGAATAACAAGCCTTTTGTACAACTATGGTGAATAACAAGCCTTCTGTACAACTATGGTGAATAACAAGCCTTTTGTACAACTATGGTGAATAACAAGCCTTTTGTACAACTATGGTGAATAACAAGCCTTTTGTACAACTATGGTGAATAACAAGTCTTCTGTACAAGTATGGTGAACAACAAGCCTTCTGTACAGCTATGGTGAATAACAAGCCTTCTGTACAACTATGGTGAATAACAAGCCTTTTGTACAACTATGGTGAATAACAAGCCTTCTGTACAACTATGGTGAATAACAAGCCTTCTGTACAACTATGGTGAATAACAAGCCTTCTGTACAACTATGGTGAATAACAAGCCTTCTGTACAACTATGGTGAATAACAAGCCTTCTGTACAACTATGGTGAATAACAAGCCTTCTGTACAACTATGGTGAATAACAAGCCTTCTGTACAACTATGGTGAATAACAAGCCTTCTGTACAGCTATGGTGAATAACAAGCCTTCTGTACAGCTATGGTGAATAACAAGCCTTCTGTACAACTATGGTGAATAACAAGCCTTCTGTACAACTATGGTGAATAACAAGCCTTCTGTACAACTATGGTGAATAACAAGCCTTCTGTACAACTATGGTGAATAACAAGCCTTCTGTACAACTATGGTGAATAACAAGCCTTCTGTACAACTATGGTGAATAACAAGCCTTTCTGTACAACTATGGTGAATAACAAGCCTTCTGTACAACTATGGTGAATAACAAGCCTTCTGTACAACTATGGTGAATAACAAGCCTTCTGTACAACTATGGTGAATAACAAGCCTTCTGTACAACTATGGTGAATAACAAGCCTTCTGTACAACTATGGTGAATAACAAGCCTTCTGTACAACTATGGTGAATAACAAGCCTTCTGTACAACTACTGTATGGTGAATAACAAGCCTTTTTGCAAGAAGTTTTGCACTTTTAGCTGTTTTTAAGAGATATTTAAAATGTGGCCATTTTGCCTGGTTGCGATGAAATATTAAAGTTTGCTAAAGTCATAAGTTGATTTTAAATTCACTATTCTGGTCTGATTTTTAAGATTAATGTCGTTAGCCCTGTATTCATGGATTGTTACTTCCACATCAAAATTAATTGTTGTAATATTTAGTGGAAAGTGGATATTCTGTTAAAAGTGGGTGTTCTATGAAATTAAATTTTATGTTAGGGCTGCATTGTGTGTGATATAGGCCTAAAGATTAACTTTGAATATTAACTTGCATAGCTTTGTCCTAAAACTTGAATAGATTTTGTTAAGCTTTAAGCAAAATAAGATTTATAATTGTATTCTCTTGAAATACAGAAACGGAACTCATGGATATGCAGAATCAGTACGAAGAAGAGAAGAAAAAGCTAGAGGATGCTTTCAATACAGAACAAAAACAGATAAACAAAAAGGGGGCGGAGCTTGAGAGGCAAGTACACGATCTTCAAAACCGACTTCAAGAAACCGGTGAAACTTCCTCAGAAAATACGACGAGAGAGACTGTACTACAAGAGGAAATGGAACAACATTCAATGCAAGTCCAGGAATTAGTCAACAAGTTAGGTGAAGTAGAACAGGAGAAGAATCAACTACAGACAGAACTGGATGAGTTCAAGGAGAAATATGATAATGAGCGGAGAGAAAAAGACGATTTTGGAAAGGAGATTGAGAGTTTGACGAACAAATTGAAGAAGATTGAAGAAGGTGAAAAGAGCTGCAGGAATTAAAGGAAAGAGTGAATGAGAAGGAGGAAAAATTGAAAGCGATGGAGGAAAATTTGAAGGAGACGAGGTCTGGCCTTGCTGATGCCCAGCAAGAAGAGGAAAACTTACAAGTCCAGGTGAAGATAATTAAAGAAGCCCACATGGACAGCATGGCAAGATGCGAGAAGCTGGAGAAGGAACTTAAGGAATATAAGGAAAGGGCATTAGACGTAAAGAAGGAACAACTCGACGAAAGAGGAAGCTTATTGGAGAGCAAAATTTCTGAACTGGAAGAAAGTACAACAAATTTTAAAAAGGAAATTGAGGAAAATCATCAGGTGATGAGCGAAAAAGAAAGAGAAATTAAAGATCTAAGGATCTCAAAAGAAGAAAAAGAAAATATTATTGCAGAGATGGAGAGAAGAATTGAGGAATTTTCTGGCAATATAAAGAAATTTGAAGAAGAATGTCTCAGTCTTTCAACAACTAATGAGGATTTGAGGAATCAGGTGAAAATACTTACAGAGGAGAAAGATGAATTATCTCAAACTCACGTGACGGAGATGGAGCAGTTGATTGAGGAGAAAGAATCTCTAGAAATAAAGATGATATCTTTCAAAGATTCTCAGTTGGGATCAGATGACTCCTTCCAGACTCTTTCGAAGGAAATTGAAACGTTGAGAACTGCGAATCAAAAATATGTGGCTAATTTTGAGAAGTTAAAAAAAGCTTCTCAAACTAAGCTGCAAAAGTTGCAGGAGAGCCTTAAGTCTTCAAAGATGGAGAGAGAAGAATTCCGAGAAAAGTTAGAAAATGTTGAGAAGGAAAAAGATGCAGTGATTGCAGAGAGGGAGAAATTAAACATAGAATTAAACGAGATTAAACAGAAGTTGGATGAAGAGGTTGAAAATTCATCTTTGAGAGGAGAAGCGCTGGAGAATGAAGTGGAGAAATCACATCAAGATTTGAAGGACCTTAAAGAAAAAATTGCAGCCTTAGAAACGGATAGAAAAAGTAGTGGATCAGAAAAGGATAACAAGATTGCAGATTTAGAACAAAAGTGTCAGGCACTGGAAAGTGAAATTCAATCTTTAACCAAAGAAATAGATGAATTAAGAACTGAAATCAAGAATGAAAAAGCAGTGGAAAGTGAAAAAACAGAGCATTTGAACAAACAAGTGATAGAGTTAAGTATGTCTAAAGGGAAGTTGATTGACCGGTTACAATCTCTTCAGAGTAAGGTTGATGAGTATGAGAACGAGATTGGGGAGCTTCAAGGACAACTTGAGAAGAGCAGAAAGAGGGGGCAGAGAAGGCTGACCAAATGAAGAACATTGAGGAGGAATTGATTCAGCTGAAAGAGGAAGTAAGATTCCCATTTTTATGATCAATTTTCATTCTTTCTAGCATGAGTGGTTGTATCAGTTTTATCTCATGATTAGGTTATTAGGGCTGCTCCTTGCCCCCCCCCCCTCCCCCTTGCACACACACACACCACACTCATCAATTTTTTAGCAACAGCAATTAAGTTACCAAATTTGTTTAAGTCCTCTCAAATTATTGGCAATGATTTCTCCCAAAGTGGATCTTCTCTCACCAAAGTAATGCTCCTGCTCAACATGAAGTGTTGTTCTAAACTTTTAAACCTACTTTTGACATTTTTACCTCTGCCTACGAAATTGGACAGAGGTTATGTTTTCGCCTCTTATTTGTTTCTTTGTTGGTCATCAAGATATCTCAAGAACTGATAATTGGATTTTCATTACATTTGGTATGTGGTTTTGTTACTGCTTAAGGAAGAAGTGATTCAAATATGAGGCTTATTGCAAGAGGGGAAGGGTGAAAATAGGGGTGTGGGGATATTTTAAGGTAGGTTTGTCTGTCATCAAGATATCTCAACAACTGATGATTGGATTTGGATTACATTTTGTTACTGTTTTAGGAAGAAGTGATTAAAATTTGGGACTTATTGGAATGGGAAGGGCAGAAATTGAGGGGCGGGGATGTTTTAGAATGAGATATGTCAAGACTAAGTTATCAAGACTCTGGTATTCTTAAACTTCTCATCACGAGTCACTGACCCGTCTAACTTCAAATGATTGACCAAATGTCCAGTCTGAATGATTTCATGCTTCCGTGCCCTATTGTTTTGATCCTTTTTCCTGACTGGAGATTGAGGCTTCATAAATAAACATCTTCTTTTCTTCCTGTCTCTTGCAAATGCTGCTGCTTCCCTCCTCTTGCAAATGCTGCTGCTTCCCTCCTCTTGCAAATGCTGCTGCTTCCCTCTTGCAAATGCTGCTGCTTCCCTCCTCTTGCAAATGCTGCTGTTTCCCTCCTCTTGCAAATGCTGCTGCTTCCCTCTTGCAAATGCTGCTGCTTCCCTCCTCTTGCAAATGCTGCTGCTTCCCTCCTCTTGCAAATGCTGCTGCTTCCTCCTCTTGCAAATGCTGCTGCTTCCCTCCTCTTGCAAATGCTGCTGCTTCCCTCTTGCAAATGCTGCTGCTTCCCTCTTGCAAATGCTGCTGTTTCCCTCCTCTTGCAAATGCTGCTGCTTCCCCCTCTTGCAAATGCTGCTGTTTCCCTCCTCTTGCAAATGCTGCTGTTTCCCTCCTCTTGCAAATGCTGCTGTTTCCCTCCTCTTGCAAATGCTGCTGCTTCCCTCCTCTTGCAAATGCTGCTGCTTCCCTCTTGCAAATGCTGCTGCTTCCCTCCTCTTGCAAATGCTGCTGCTTCCCTCCTCTTGCAAATGCTGCTGCTTCCTCCTCTTGCAAATGCTGCTGCTTCCCTCCTCTTGCACATGCTGCTGCTTCCCTCCGCTTGCAAATGCTGCTGCTTCCCTCCAATTATTCCACCCCAGCCCCATTCTCTCTTTCTCAACTGTCGTTCTTCAAGTTGTTTTGGGTTGCCCTCTTTTCTTGCTTCCCTCCGCGGACGAGAAAAGTGCTTACTTGTTGGTATGCTCTGTGCTTTTTCATATAATTTTTTATTACTTATCTTCATTGGCAGTCTTATTTTTATAATTTTCTTCAGGCAGTTCCTTTAAAATTTGTCAAATTTGTCATGCTTGAAGATTTTTATTCTCCACTGTTGTTTTTCTTTTATTGCAGACATCTAAGACAGAAAAGGAAGTCGTACAGGAATCGTCAGATGCAAAGAACAATCTACAAAAAGAGTTAGGTAAATGAAAGCACCTTAGGCATAAATTAAGCTCTTTAGTCCATTTCAAACCTTAATCAATTTCCTGGAAATTCCAGCAACTGCAGTAGCTTGGTTGGGTAATAAAGGGAAAATTCACACAGTAGTTGATTGGTTGGGTAACAAAGGGAAAATTTACACAGCAGTTGATTGGTTGGGTAATGAAGGGAAAATTCACACAGCAGCCAATTGGTTGGGTAACAAAGGCAAAATTCACACAGCAGTTGATTGGTTGGGTAACAAAGGGAAAATTAACCCAGCAGTTGATTGGTTAAAGTAATTATGTTCAGCTACAATTTGTTTGGTGTTTATGGCTGCACAGAGCATGTCAAGTTTTTTTTCTTTCCATCAGCGCAGTTTATAAACCATTTCTAAGTAGAAATTTTTGGAAATCTCAGTTTATAAACCATTAAGTAGAAATCTTTGGATTTTGAAAATAGAAGGTTTAGTTTCTGAGGTATTGTAAACAAATCTAAGAATTTTTCAGTACATACAAGCTTTTGTGGAAGCTTAAACTTTTCATACAATTTTCCAAATTTATATATTCATTATTAGATGGTATTCGATGGGGAGCTTACAAAAAAAGAATTGCATTACCTTTTAGGCCCAATTGTTTCTTCCTAATAAACGCCTATGCTCCTTGAACTTCATTATTTGAAGTGGTTCTATACTAGCCCCACAATAACCACCACAAAAACGTTATGAGCGTCAGACGCAACATAAGCAAGTAATGTAGCAAAACTTGATTATCTTAAGTCTCCAAATTAATCAAATAAATTATGTTATCAGTCAATGTTGGGTGGATGCTTATTAGAGAAGGGGCGCTTAATATAGCGAGTACGGTAAGTTTTAAAAAGTAATTTTGATACATATTTCAGAATTTGTCAGATGTCTTTGTTTACCTGCCTCGTAGTGGCACTCTAAGAGAGGATTTCATGGGCTAAACAAAGCAATCTAAACAAAAAGAAACTCATTCATTTAAACAAAACAATCTAAACAAATAGAAACTCATTATTTTGAACAAAGCAATCTAAACAAAGAGAAACTCATTCATTTGAACAAAGCAATCTAAACAAAGAGAAACTCATTCATTTGAACAAAGCAATCTAAACAAAGAGAAACTCATTCATTTGAACAAAACAATCTAAACAAATAGAAACTCATTATTTTGAACAAAGCAATCTAAACAAAGAGAAACTCATTCATTTGAACAAAGCAATCTAAACAAAGAGAAACTCATTCATTTGAACAAAGCAATCTAAACAAAAAGAAACTCAATTCATTTGAACAAAGTAATCTAAACAAAGAGAAACTAATTCATTTGAAGAAAGCAATCTAAACAAAGAGAAACTCATTAATTTGAACAAAGCAATCTAAACAGAGAGAAACTCATTATTTTGAACAAAGCAATCTAAACAAAGAGAAAATCATTAAATTGAACAAAGCAATTTAAGCAAAGAGAAACTCATTAATTTGAACAAAGCAATCTAAACAAAGAGAAACTCATTCATTTGAACAAAGCAATTTAAACAAAGAGAAACTCATTAATTTGAACAAAGCAATCTAAACAAAGAGAAACTCATTAATTTGAACAAAGCAATCTAAACAAAGAGAAACTCATTATTTTGAACAAAGCAATCTAAACAAAGAGAAACTCATTAATTTGAACAAAGCAATCTAAACAAAGAGAAACTCATTCATTTGAACAAAGCAATCTGAACAAAGAGAAACTAATTAATTTGAACAAAGCAATCTAAACAAAGAGAAACTTTTTACTCAAGATAATTTCTGTGTTCTAAAAATGAGTTCATTCTTTATTCGTTAAATGCTTGTCACATGTTAAACAGTGGCAATAATAAAGGGTTAATTCATAGTGAGCTATGTTTTCGGAACAGGATAATGCATAAACAATTAATTTGAACAAAGCAATCTAAACAAAGAGAAACTTATTCATTTAAAAGTATTTCTGGATACCCAGCCATGTTGGCATCCCTGGCAATGACAGGGCTGATGCAGCCGCTAAGCTTGCCTTCAACCTCTCCCTACCCCATTTCTTAAAACCCTTTCTGACATCAAACCACTTTATCACTTCTCTTGTGTGTGACCGCTGGCAAACCTCATGGGACTCCCAAATTGATAGCAAACTCCACGTCATCCAGCCCACCATTCCGATCAAACCCACCATCCACAACCTCTCCCATGTTGACAACGTTCACATTACCCGTCTTAGAATACGTCACACCCACTTCACTCACTCCCACTTCCTTATTGGCTCCCCCCAATCCCTTTGCAACAATTGTCATTGCACCCTCACAGTCCATCACATTCTCTTTGCTTTCCCCCTGTACAACCTTCTCAGAGCTTCCCTCGCTCCCCACAACTCAATAGCTAAGCTTTTTCAGAAAAACCCTCTGGATAAAATGATCTTCCTTCATCATGCTTCCTTCTACAACCATATTTAGTCCTCCTCTCCCACCCCCCCTCTCTCTACTTTGTTTTTTTCATTCATGCACTTTCTCTCTCGATCCGAGCTTTCTGGCTTTTAGTTTTCGTGTTTCTCTCAATCTCCCCTGTTTTCTTTTCATCCTACCTCTGGAATGATCTAACTTCTCAGGCACAATTTGACCTTCACTGTCTTGATGCCGTTTAGCCTTCCTCAAACAAACAAACAACTCATTCTTTTGAACAAAGCAATCTAAACAAAGAAAACTCATTCATTTGAACAAAGCGATGTAAACAAAGAGAAATTCTTTACTCAAGATAATTTCTGTGTTCTAAAAATTAGGTATTTCTTTATTCGTTAAATGCTTCTAGTGTACATGTTAAACTGGCAATATTAAAGGGTTAATTCATAGTGCGCTACGTTTTCAGCACAGGATAATGCATAAAGAAGCTGGGCAGAGATTAAGCGATGCATAAGGGCATAGCCCGAGAGCATTTAGCGTCATCTCTGCCCAGCTTGTATGCATTGTCCTGTGCTAAAAATATAGCGCACTATGAATTAATAACCCTGTTCATATATATATTAACAATTATTTTAATCAAAAATTGCACAAATTCTGAAAAAACATTTATAAATGCACAAGCCTTTACTTTTGGAATAATTAGTTTAAGATCATGACAATTTAAAATGTGTAGTATTATCGCACATCCTGTAAAAATATGCACATTCATCGCACGAGAACAATGACAAATTTAGACACACTGCCAAAACATATGGTTTGCATGCATGATTTGATGCGCTCATGCATTCAGCACAGGATAATTAATGGGTTCTTGCAATGCATTATGTATATAGAGTATAGCTAAATATTTTCTATCAAATTGTTTTCTGTTGTATAGAGAAGACCAAAACCTCACTTCAAGAAGCGGAGGAGAAGGGTCAGAAACTGAAATCTTTGGCCCTGAAGGTGAAGAAGGAACTCCAACAACAGAAAAAGCAGGTCAGAATGAACAGATAGGATTGTCATTTGAAAGGACTGGAAGTCTAGAGGTCACATGGATCTAGAGGTCACATGGGCTCTTGTTTAAGATGTAATCTTAGCCATTAAAACAGCAAATAATTCCATCAAAATTGGTTACAAATTGGATAATTTACAGCATTTAAATTTTTACCTGTTATTGCGCAGTAATCTGTGACATCAGTGGGGGAAGGATCTTTTGTCACCTTTCGTAAAAACTGTTTTTCTTATTCCTCTGTTAATTTTGTTTTAAGTTTAGCATTTGACTTAGGGCAAATGTTTTTTTTAACTTGGTCATACCCTGAATCGTCATGTATCTAGAACAGACGTTCTAAAATTCACAAGTAGCTGAACTTGAAGAACAGCATTAGAAGAACTACAACACAAAGATTTTGAGATGTGTTCCTCTTTATACTATATCACACATTCCGCACAAATTAACAAATCTTGAAATTTGTTCTGTCATATCTTGAAAACTAAATAAGCTTTTCACAAATTTTAAAAACTTCCTCTCAGATTTGTATGCTCTTTCACATTTCTTAAATCTGCTAGATGTCCATAGCAGGCCTCCCGGTAAACCCCCGGTAAACCTTTAAAAACCTTTAAAACCTTTAAAAACCTTTATTGACAAATTGAACCTTTATTCCTTTCAAAATAACCTTTAAAACCTTTAAAAACCTTTATTTTCAAAGTTAAGTAAGGTAAATGATTCGAGTGCCAAGGTTTTAGCTTCATTGGTAAGTATACACATCGATTTAATAGCATATCTGTTCTCAACACACATCTAAAAGTAGCAGGACCAAAATAAAATTTCCAACTTCACGTAAGTAATGGACTTTTGGCGCCACTAACTGCTTTTTGCCCCAGAATATGCTCATTGTATGAAAATTTATTCCATGAGTTAGCCTTTATAAACCTTTTTATTTAAATCCAAAACCTTTAAAATCCTTTATTTTAACTTTTCCAACCTTTAAAAAAACCTTTATTTTAAAAAAGAGTCACTGGGAGGCCTGCCATAGTGCATGTCCATAGATGTGTTCCTCTTACTATATCACACATTCCGCACAAATCTTGAAATTTGTCGTCATAACTTGAAAACTAAATAGCTTTTCACAAATTCTAAAAACTTTCCACTCAGATTTTCATGCTGTTTCACATATCTTAAATCTGCTAGATGTTCATAGTCCTTTAATCATAGCACTTTAAAGAAATAATCTCATTTACAGACTAGTTATCATGTTAACGTTGAGATAGATATACGATACAATTCAATATTTCTGATTGGTTTAAGCATTCACACAATTGCTTACAAACCAATCAATAAGCATCGTGGATGTGATGCCGCTGGTTTATATCAGAATTATTGATAATGCCTCTTGCAATATTCCCTAAGATGAGATTACCTCTTACAAGAAGCTAAGGATCAGCAAGACTACGAAAAGTCAAACAGAACATTGCATTAGTTCTTTAAGGTCTTTGGACATGTAGCACTTTCTCTAGTGGTTGAAAGAGTATTAAAATCTGAGCAGATCGGGTTTGGACTCTTAAAAAAAAATAACTTTTAATTTTGAGTTATCGGAGATTAAACTTTGATCAAAATTCAAAATGCTTTTTCAATTCATGTGGAAATTGTAATGTATTAATGTAGGAGCAACTTAAAATGTGTAATGTTATTCTTGAAAATTCTTTCCTAAATTTTACTCACTGAAAATATAGGGAAAGTCTTAATCTTGCTAGAATTTGATGGAGGGGTTCGGCAAAGACCCCAAACCTCTTGGTCAGAACTTGCTGGGTTTGGCAAAGACCCCAAACCTCTTGGTCAGAACTTGCTGGGTTTGGCAAAGACCCCAAACCTCTTGGTCAGAGCTTGCTGGGTTTGGCAAAGACCCCAAACCTTTTGGTCAGAACTTGCTGGGTTTGGCAAAGACCCCAAACCTCTTGGTCAGAGCTTGCTGGGTTTGGCAAAGACCCCAAACCTCTTGGTCAGAACTTGCTGGGTTTGGCAAAGACCCCAAACCTCTTGTCAGAACTTGCTGGGTTTGGCAAAGACCCCAAACCTCTTGGTCAGAACTTGCTGGGTTTGGCAAAGATCCCAAACCTCTTGGTCAGAACTTGCTGGGTTTGGCAAAGACCCCAAACCTCTTGGTCAGAACTTGCTGGGTTTGGCAAAGACCCCAAACCTCTTGGTCAGAGCTTGCTGGGTTTGGCAAAGACCCCAAACCTCTTGGTCAGAACTTGCTGGGTTTGGCAAAGACCCCAAACCTCTTGTCAGAACTTGCTGGGTTTGGCAAAGACCCCAAACCTCTTGGTCAGAACTTGCTGGGTTTGGCAAAGACCCCAAACCTCTTGGTCAGAACTTGCTGGGTTTGGCAAAGATCCCAAACCTCTTGGTCAGAACTTGCTGGGTTTGGCAAAGACCCCAAACCTCTTGGTCAGAACTTGCTGGGTTTGGCAAAGACCCCAAACCTCTTGGTCAGAACTTGCTGGGTTTGGCAAAGACCCCAAACCTCTTGGTCAGAACTTGCTGCACTACTTCAAAGATTTATGATATACATTTAAACAACATAGGATTTACAATACCAAGGTTGCCCTGTAGTACATCACAGAATTTGCATAAATGAATTGATGCCCGAGATTTAAAAATCCTGTTAAAATTCAAAATGCTTTACCAATTTTTATGAAATAATTTGCAACTATGATGGTTTTTGATATAATTTAAAGCAATTTAGCTAAGGTTGTCATTTGCTTATATCTGGATTTGAGGGTTCAAGCAGATGAGACTAATTAATGTCTCCTAAATGGATTATCAGTCCATCGCTTGTCATTTACAGCAGAGTAGACTAAAGCAGCAGAATACTGCGCTTCCAACATCAATTGTAATTTAAGCGAATCTTCTCCCTTTTTAATGGTTTCGACTCCCTGTTCGATTCTAGAGGTTACAGTCTGGCAGACCTGGAAAAAAAAATCTACGCTTCTGGGGTTATTGACAAAAAAAGACACATAAGTTGGTTAGAAAATGGCAAGCACTATTTTCTTTTCTTTAATGCAGTTTAACCCCCCCTCTCTCTACATTATTTTTCCACCCATACACCTCTCTCGATCTCAGCTTTCTGGCTTTTAGTTCTCGTGTTTCTCTCAATCTCCCCCTGTTTACTCTCCTTTCTACCTCTGGAATGATCTAAGCTCTCAAGCACAATTTGACCCTTGCTGTTGTGGTGCCATTAAACTCTCATCAAACAAACAAATTGTGAAGAAATGACTGAAATCATAGCAAAGAGTGTGTACAAACAACTATTCGAAAATGTGAGCATTTATAGTGAGAATCCATGAGCTATAAACATATAGTATTGGAAGCTAGAAGATTACAGACCAAAAATAAACAGTTTGGCCCTTGAAAATAAACTTAAGTATTAAATCATTTGAATAGTTGAATTTTCAGATCCATTTATTTATTCTACGGTAAATATTTGATAATATAGAAATGAAGTTGTCTTCACTTTAAGTAAAAATCAATGAAACGAATAAAATAATACTGTTTTTGTATGACAGGCATCTGCATTGAATGAGGAATTGTCAACTTTGAAAGATGGGACTAGACAGAATGTTGAAAATTACCAGAGCCTGCAGATCGAATATGAGAAACTGCAACATGCCTTAGACATCGAGAAGGAGAAGTCGGAAAAGCTGGACAAAAGGCTTCAAGAAGTGGTTACAGATTTGACAAATGTATCAAGAGATCACACTATAACAAAAGAAATCAAGGAAGAGTTGCAAGGAAGATTGGAGAAAACGGAGAAAGACTCCAAGAACTTTGAGAAGACGCTGGCGGAGACCCGTTGTAAGGTTATGGTGCTGGAGCAAGAGTTGGAGAAGGAAAAGAGTGAGAAGGAGGACATGGACGGAAGAGCTCCACGAGATGAAAGAGAAAGTTTCAGCGTTACAACGGCAGATTGATGAACAGAAGGAAAAGCATGGGCAAACCACAACAAAGTTAGAGGCAGCTTTGAAGGAAGCAAGTCAGAGCAACTTGATGGATCTTGAAATTGCTGATTACGAGAGGACAGTATCTACTTTAAATGCAACAATTACGGAAAAAGATGGGAAGATTACACAGGTCAAAGCAGAGATGGAGAGGGTGGAGAAAAAGATGGATTCTATGGAGAGAGAAAAAGAAGCACTGGAGACGCAGCGAGAACAGGCGGAAGAAAGAGGCAACAAACTTAAAACCCTTCTCATGAAGACGAAGAAAGATTTGGCAGATGCGAAGAAAATGGAAGGGGAGCAGAAGACAGCAGGGGCGGCTCTCCAGGGTCAGATGGAATACTTGACACAGCATATGGAGCAAGCCAAGGTGGAGATGGCCATGCTTGTAAGTGAGAATCAGAAACTTCAAGATCAAGTAAGGTCATCGGGCGATGCAAACATGAGGATGGTGAGAAGTTTAGAGCTGAAAAATGAATCTCTTCATGAAGATTTGGAAGCAGCTCGAAGAGAACTTTACAGCCTGCAGACGGAATTTGACGGTTATAAGGTGAGGGCGCACAGCGTGTTGAAACAGCAAAAGACAAGGGAGACAGCTCAGGTGAACATGGAGATGTCCAAAGAGGAAAGAGAGAGGTTGGAGAAGGTGATCAATCAGCTAAAAGCGAAGCTGCAGGAGAGCAACGATAAGCTCACGGCCACGAACAACGAGTTTGAGATGCTGCAAGAGGAACATGATCGGTTGGTCCAGAGACACGGTGACATGGTGCAGGACATGCAGGTCAAAGAGGGGACATGGAGAGAGAGGTAAGGGATTTGACCAAGTTTGTTCATTTTTTTTCAAAGTATTAGTTCAGTTGTCAAGCGAGTCCATCTTATATGAGAGGTGACTTTAAAAGAAACAAAATAGAGAAGGAAGCATTCAAAAATCTAATTCCATTTTGGAGATAATCAAGTTTTAAGTTCTGTCTTATCGCTTATCACTTTCCTTGTTCGTGGCCGCTGGCAAACCTCATGGGACTCCCAAATTGATAACAAACTCCACGTCATCCAGCCCACCATTCCGATCAAACCCACTACTCACAACCTATTCCGTGTCGACAACGTCCACATTACCCGCCTTAGAATAGGTCACACCCACCTCACTCACTCCCACCTCCTAACTGGCTCCCCCCACCCCTCTGCAACAATTGCCATTGCACCCTCACAGTCCATCACATTCTCCTTGTTTGCCCCCTGTACAACCTTCCCAGAGCTTCCCTCGCTGCCCACGACTCAGTAGCCGAGCTCTTCCAAAAAAAAGCTGCGGATAAAATGATCAACTTCCTTCATCATGCTTCCCTCTACAACCATATTTAGTCCTCCTTCCCCACCCCCTCTCTCTCTACATTATTTTTCCACCCATACACCTCTCTCGATCCCAGCTTTCTGGATTTTGGTTTTCGTGTTTCTCTCAATCTTCCCCTGTTTACTTTCCTTCCTACCTCTGGAATGATCTAACCTCTCAGGCACAATTTGACCCTTGCTGTTGTGGTGCCATTAAACTCTCATCAAACAAACAAATTGTGAAGAAATGACTGAAATCAGACTAGTTGTGATGTCACATCCTCAGTTTCCTCAATCTTGCTGCTCCATTACACTTTTTTCCTGAGATTTTGTTGCGTAAAAACAATTGGATGTCAGGAAAAAAGGAAAACTAGTAAGGTATTTATAATTTACTACATAAAATTTGAAGAAAAAAATTAAATTAGTAAAACGGTTTAATCATTTTCATTAACAATTGTTAAGATGTAATACCAATTAAGAAAGTGAGGATGAGGGTGCTAACCTTCTACCATAGACTTAAGAAACACAAAATCTGGATTAAATTCATAAACATTTTTTTTTTTTTTTTTTTTTAAATGTGAAAAGTGCGCCAATGGATTTACAGCTAAATATTCATTTAGACCCCAGTGATTTGCATAGAAATGTTCAAATAAACACTTAGACAGCAATACATTTGGTCAAACTTTAACTACAGTAGCTTTATGGGTGTGCAATTACTACTTGGTAGTTTTTTTTAAATGGCCCAATGGTGTCTCTACATGTCCGTGGATGTTTAAAGGCATACCACATATAAAAATTAAACATTTTATATATTTAAAAAAAATAAAAATGAAACCTGAAGGATGACAACATTACATGAATTTTTGATATATTTTCACAAATTTCCTTTGCTCCCCACAACTCAATAGCCGAGCTCTTCCAGAAAAACCCTCCGGTTAAAATTATTTCCTTCCTTCATCATGCTTCTCTCTACAACCATATTTAGTCCTTCTCTTCCACCCCCACTCTCTACTTTGTTTTTTTCACCCATGCACCTCCTCTCTCGATCCCAGCTTTCTAGCTTTTAGTTCTTGTGTTTCTCTCAATCTCCCCTGTTTTCTTTCCTTCCTACCTCTGGAATGATCTAGCCTCTCAGGCACAATTTGACCCTTGCTGTCATGGTGCCGTTAAGCCCTCATCAAACAAGCAAACAAATTTGTTGAAGCTTTGAGCACCTTGCTGAGTGTGAAGTGCCCAACACAATTTTGTTTTGAATTAATTTCTTTTCAGAATGGAAAAGATGAGTATAGAGAGCGAGTCCATTACCCTGGAGCAGTCCGATGCCATCAAGGAACTCTCGGCTCAGAATGATGCACTGGCCAGTACATTTAAGGTACCGTATTTAATGCCTGTTACATTTACTGGTAGCACCCAGGATTGCCTCTGTTTGATGAAGAATAAAAAAAAAATGATTTGTGAATTGCAGGGTCAATAATTCTTGTAATCTCTCCCACAATCATGACTGATTGGTTGTTTTTTTGCCTCTGGGCAAGTCAACATTGTTTTCACTTGACTTCTTAAAGCATCATATATTTACTTTCATCTGACTATTTAATTAAATTTAAAAAATATAATCCTATTCATTCACTTTGATAAAATATATGCATTATATGTGGTGCATATTATGCGCTGCAGGTTTATTGTCAGTGTGGTGTCCTAATCCATGGACAAATAAAACCTGTTAAAGGTAAAATGTCTAGAAAAGCTAAATATTCAAATTTACAAAGTGCTATATGTTAGTTTTTGATTTTATTTTAGCAAAATAAAGGAGAAAAAGACAATTTTATTGAGGGAAAATATTTTGAAAAAATTTTGTGAGAAAACTTTTCTAATTCAAAATGTTTGTTGTTAGACTTCTTAAAAGGTAATAATGTAACGTCAGGTTTTTATTTTGGGGACATTTGTAAAACTAATGTGAAGATTTTATTTAGTTGCCTATCTAATTTATGTTTTGGGATAAATGGCAATACATTTTTTACAAGCAGATTTTCTTCTTCTTACTGTCAGTCGATAATGGGAAACTTATCTTGATTTTGGCCGAACCAATTTCCAGAGGCATGTACATTTCTATATCATCATTTGCTTTGTATCTTGATCATTCATTGATCATGGAGGCAGGTACAGTAGCTCAGTGGACTGAGTATCTTGATCATTCATTGATCATGCATGGAGGCAGGTACAGTAGCTCAGTGGACTGAGTATCTTGATCATTTCTTGATCATGGAGGCAGGTACAGTAGCTCAGTGGACTGAGTATCTTGATCATTTCTTGGTCATACATGGAGGCAGGTATACAGTAGCTCAGTGGACTGAGTATCTTGATCATTTCTTGATCATGCATGGAGGCAGGTATACAGTAGCTCAGTGGACTGAGTACCTTGATCATTTCTTGATCATACATGGAGGCAGGTATACAGTAGCTCAGTGGACTGAGTATCTTGATCATTTCTTGATCATGGAGGCAGGTATACAGTGGCTCAGTGGACTGAGTACCTTGATCATTTCTTGGTCATACATGGAGGCAGGTATACAGTAGCTCAGTGGACTGAGTATCTTGATCATTTCTTGATCATACATGGAGGCAGGTATACAGTAGCTCAGTGGACTGAGTATCTTGATCATTTCTTGATCATGCATGGAGGCAGGTATACAGTAGCTCAGTGGACTGAGTATCTTGATCATTTCTTGATCATGCATGGAGGCAGGTATACAGTGGCTCAGTGGACTGAGTACCTTGATCATTTCTTGGTCATACATGGAGGCAGGTATACAGTAGCTCAGTGGACTGAGTATCTTGATCATTTCTTGATCATGCATAGAGGCAGGTATACAGTAGCTCAGTGGACTGAGTATCTTGATCATTTCTTGATCATGCATGGAGGCAGGTACAGTAGCTGAGTGGACTGAGTATCTTGATCATTTCTTGATCATGCATGGAGGCAGGTATACAGTAGCTCAGTGGACTGAGTATCTTGATCATTTCTTGATCATGCATGGAGGCAGGTATACAGTAGCTCAGTGGACTGAGTATCTTGATCATTTCTTGATCATGCATGGAGGCAGGTATACAGTAGCTCAGTGGACTGAGTATCTTGATCATTTCTTGATCATGCATGGAGGCAGGTATACAGTAGCTCAGTGGACTGAGTATCTTGATCATTTCTTGATCATGCATGGAGGCAGGTACAGTAGCTCAGTGGACTGAGTATCTTGATCATTCATTGATCATGGAGGCAGGTACAGTAGCTCAGTGGACTGAGTATCTTGATCATTTCTTGATCATGCATGGAGGCAGGTATACAGTAGCTCAGTGGACTGAGTATCTTGATCATTTCTTGATCATGCATGGAGGCAGGTATACAGTAGCTCAGTGGACTGAGTATCTTGATCATTTCTTGATCATGCATGGAGGCAGGTATACAGTAGCTCAGTGGACTAAGTATCTTGATCATTTCCTGATCATGCATGGAGGCAGGTACAGTAGCTCAGTGGACTGAGTATCTTGATCATTTCTTGATCATGCATGGAGGCAGGTATACAGTAGCTCAGTGGACTGAGTATCTTGATCATTTCTTGATCATGCATGGAGGCAGGTATACAGTAGCTCAGTGGACTGAGTATCTTGATCATTTCTTGATCATGCATAGAGGCAGGTATACAGTAGCTCAGTGGACTGAGTATCTTGATCATTTCCTGATCATGCATGGAGGCAGGTACAGTAGCTCAGTGGACTGAGTATCTTGATCATTTCTTGATCATGCATGGAGGCAGGTATACAGTAGCTCAGTGGACTGAGTATCTTGATCATTTCTTGATCATGCATGGAGGCAGGTATACAGTAGCTCAGTGGACTGAGTATCTTGATCATTTCTTGATCATGCATGGAGGCAGGTATACAGTAGCTCAGTGGACTGAGTATCTTGATCATTTCTTGGTCATGCATGGAGGCAGGTATACAGTAGCTCAGTGGACTCAGTATCTTGATCATTTCTTGATCATGCATGGAGGCAGGTATACAGTAGCTCAGTGGACTAAGTATCTTGATCATTTCCTGATCATGCATGGAGGCAGGTACAGTAGCTCAGTGGACTGAGTATCTTGATCATTTCTTGATCATGCATGGAGGCAGGTATACAGTAGCTCAGTGGACTGAGTATCTTGATCATTTCTTGATCATGCATGGAGGCAGGTATACAGTAGCTCAGTGGACTGAGTATCTTGATCATTTCTTGATCATGCATAGAGGCAGGTATACAGTAGCTCAGTGGACTGAGTATCTTGATCATTTCCTGATCATGCATGGAGGCAGGTACAGTAGCTCAGTGGACTGAGTATCTTGATCATTTCTTGATCATGCATGGAGGCAGGTATACAGTAGCTCAGTGGACTGAGTATCTTGATCATTTCTTGATCATGCATGGAGGCAGGTATACAGTAGCTCAGTGGACTGAGTATCTTGATCATTTCTTGATCATGCATGGAGGCAGGTATACAGTAGCTCAGTGGACTGAGTATCTTGATCATTTCTTGGTCATGCATGGAGGCAGGTATACAGTAGCTCAGTGGACTCAGTATCTTGATCATTTCTTGATCATGCATGGAGGCAGGTATACAGTAGCTCAGTGGACTGAGTATCTTGATCATTTCTTGATCATACATGGAGGCAGGTATACAGTAGCTCAGTGGACTGAGTATCTTGATCATTTCTTGATCATGCATGGAGGCAGGTATACAGTAGCTCAGTGGACTGAGTATCTTGATCATTTCTTGATCATACATGGAGGCAGGTATACAGTAGCTCAGTGGACTGAGTATCTTGATCATTTCTTGATCATGCATGGAGGCAGGTATACAGTAGCTCAGTGGACTGAGTATCTTGATCATTTCTTGATCATACATGGAGGCAGGTATACAGTAGCTCAGTGGACTGAGTATCTTGATCATTTCTTGATCATGCATGGAGGCAGGTATAGCTCAGTGGACTGAGTATCTTGATCATTCATTGATCATGCATGGAGGCAGGTATAGCTCAGTGGATTGAGTGTATGACTGAGATGTTTGAGGTCCCAGGTTTGAGTCCAATGGCGATTTACCCAGCGATTTTTCCACAGATATGCAGAACGATATGCTGACGTCAAGCGCAGAAGTTGTCTTTCTTCATCATTGCTTCTCCCTACACCTGGCTTTTGGGAAAATTGGTCAATGGTTGGATGGGGCTTGTGAGGACATTAAATGGCGGTCCTGATGGCAGGACAGTCACCCCTGCCCAGTTCTCTGAAAACTATTAAAAAAGAGAAGCGTGAAAACGCGGTATTCATTCACTTTATTTGCTTTATATAAGAAGCAATATACTGTATCAGATGTAAAAAGCTCTAATAAACGCCCAACCAACATTTTTTGACTGATAACACATCTTATGATGAATGCTATTGATATGTATCTTTGTTCCATACCTTTTGTGCATGCTTTCCTGAATCCTGTTAATATTGGGAGAAGAAATTTGTGGTACTTACTTAAAATAGAATTATCTATTGGTCCGGTATAACTAACCATCATTAATTCAACTTTTCTTTCTCTCTGTCTTCTTTGTTTTCTGTGTATGTCGGTGAGAGGGGGTGGGTGTGAGAAGAGGGGAGTGGAGGGACGGGGATAGGTGGGATGGGAGGAGAAAGGCAGGGTGGGAGGGGCGGGGTAGGGTGGGTGTGTAGTTTGGGTGAGTGCAGGTGACAGGGTCTCAGTGATAACAGGTCGCTGGTTGGGTAGGTGACTGGGTTAGGGGCAGGCCTATCTAATTATTTTTTGTATTGTATTCTCCTTTGTTGATGGCGAGCTGGCTAGCAAAAGTTCTACACTTCCTCCAGTTCACCATTCACTCCATAATATTCTGTTTATTGCATTGTATGTTTATTGTTTTTTATTCTAATGTTACTTTGTAATTACCAATTTTCCTTGTATGTAACTCAATGGAGTGATAAATAAATGGGTAATCTTTCCCTTTGTTCCACCGATTCACACTTTACGCGACCCCTGAGAATGGGCGGTTATTAGGAAAAAACTTTGCGCCTAAAAATTGGTACAATCTTATTTTCTTAAGCTTATTACATTATATACATCAAATGCGGTAATTTATTATTATTTCCCTTCCAGACCCAGATGAGGCAACTCCAAGATGATCACCATAAATCCGTAGAGATGCTTCAGCGTCAGCTGGATGTCACCGAGACTCAGCTCTACCGAACGCAGCAAGACTTACAGAGACATTCAACCATGGTGCAAGTGAGCGTTGTCAAGGAACCAAAGGAGGTTGTGAGTGTTGAGGGTGCTTCAGCACCTAGCCCAGAAGAAAGGGAGGAGGGAGAGGTTTGTAAAATTAAGATTGTTTCTTTGTTTGTAACAAACCTCCTCCAGACGGGAACATAGCAAGAATTTCATATTGGGTCAATCTGAAGAAAGCAAAATGACAATTGCCGATGTCTTATTGTTTTATTTTTCAATTATTATTTTTAAGCTGGGTTTCCTCCACTTTCCGTCCTGGCAAATTTCGTGGGTCCACACTGAAAACAAGTCAAAAGTGACTTTTATATGCTTTCCCTGGCATGTGCCTAAAGAGCTCAAAGAAAAAAATATGTATATGTATGTATGTATGGGTGTATGTATGTATGTATGTATGTATGTATGTATGTATGTATGTATGTATGTATGTACGTACGTATGTACATGTACGTACGTATGCATGTATATATATACATGTATATATATACATGTATATATATATATATATATATATATATATATATATATATATATATATATATATATATATATATATATAATGGCTCAGTGGTTAAGGAATTATCCTTGTATGTGAAAGGTACTGGGGTTTGACTCTCATCATAGGTGCTGCATTGTGTCCTCGAGCAAGACACTTGCTCCCATCTACTCAGCTGTAAAATGAGTACCAGTACTGCTAAGGGGAGTTAACCTACGATGTACTGGCATCCTATCCGGTTGGAATCATGTGCCCTTATCTGCTTACGCCAAGGAAAGCTGGGGTAAGCACCGGTCTGATGTGCGCCGTCATTGCTCGAGGATGAATTTAATTTTGTTATATTATTTTATATCACAGGGAATGGAACACCCAGAAGAAGAGTCCCCCACCACAGGGGCCGCAAAGGGTAACAGGGCCCACTATGGGTCAGTGTCTAGCATGACAGGTCCGCAAATGGTCCCCTTCTCTCAGCTCTTGTTATCACCTACAGAGGATAAGCAAAGTGTGTTCAGTGGGATCAGCTCTTCTGCAGAAGAAGAACATCTCAAGACGGAAATGCTCACCACTCGCAGGAAGTTGGAGCACTTTAATGAAGTAAGTAACAACTAACTTACATCAGGCACGGGTGTAGTTAGCTTTTGAATGAACAAAATGAATGATTAAACAATTTGACAAAATTGTCAAAATAGCAGTCATTACACTGACTGTTTAGAAGTTGAATTCTAGTGAAAAACACCACAAAAAAAAGTTGCCTCAAAATCTGGACCTTTTAGCAAAATTTCTGGACCTTTTAGCAAATGTGTTGAACCTTCTATTAAAAAATGACCCGGTTGACCCCCTCTAACTACAGCCATGCCAGGGGCTTTTTGAAAATCATGGTGTAGATGGCTGCAGGTGTCTTTATAATCTTGGTGTAGATGGCTGCAGGTGTCTTTATTAACATCTTGGTGTAGATGGCTACAGGTGTCTTTGTTAACATCTTGGTGTAGATGGCTGCAGGTGTCTTTTTTAACATCTTGGTGTAGATGGCTGCAGGTGTCTTTGTTAACATCTTGGTGTAGATGGCTACAGGTGTCTTTGTTAACATCTTGGTGTAGATGTGTCTTTATTGCATCTTGGTGTAGATGGCTGCAGGTGTCTTTATTAACATCTTGGTGTAGATGGCTGCAGGTGTCTTTATTAACATCTTGGTGTAGATGGCTGCAGGTGTCTTTATTAACATCTTGGTGTAGATGGCTGCAGGTGTCTTTGTTAACATCTTGGTGTAGATGGCTGCAGGTGTCTTTATTAACATCTTTTCGATAAAACTAGCAAACTTCTTTCTCATCGTAACCTGCTATAAATTGTGTCTGACATTTTTCTTTCACCTGCTGTCTTGATATTCTGAGCCCAATATACCCTCGGAATAACTGCTTTTAATGGTAAATATGGATGTGTAGAGGCAGTGCTAGAACGATTGCTTTAAAATATAGGAAAAGCATGAAAGTAGTAAAAAGTTACATTAAAATTGGATGGAAATTCAAGTTGACCATTTTTGGTGGGGGCAAATGTTTTCTGATCTTTTAAAGCTTTGGTCCACCAATATGGGCACTTTTTACTGCCCCTTTTCTGAAGCACACCCATTGATTTTACGTTTATGTCGAAGTGTTAGATTTTCTTCTTGCCCCGTACATTTTTGGTTATTCAAGATATTGGAAGGTGTTGATGTTGCTTTCAGATAACCAGTGAAAACGAGGCCACCATTCTGAGACTGACGGAGCAAACGAAGATACTGAAGGAGGAGATTCGACGGTTGGAGCGCAACCAAGCCAGGGAAAATGCAATCTCTAATATGGAGTACCTGAAGAATGTTGTTTTGAAGGTAATTTTTTTTTTAATTGTCTATAAACATGTAGACGAAAAAAATAAGCTAAATTTCTTTAAAATCTATTCAAAAACCTGAAAGTAGCAAAGCATTCATCAAAAATTGATCATTTTACAGCTTTTATATAATAAGCAAAAGTTGGCCAGAAAAAAAAATCAAAAGAGGAGGTAAGACATGGTGAAAAATGTGAAATTTTAGTTAATTTGTATGACGTTTTGAAGTTGTTATTGAAGTAATAGAACTTGGAGCAATAGTAGACATTTTTAGTTGCAGTAGTAGTGCAGGTCTGTTGGGAGGGGGTGTGACGGTTGGGTTTATTCGCACCACCCCACCTCACCAACCGACATGGTTAAAAATTGAAATTTTAGTTAATATCTAAGATGTTTTGAAGCTGTTATTGAAGTAAACATTTTTAGTCGCAAGAGTAGTGCAGGTCCGTTGGGAGGGAATGTGACGGTGCATTCGCACCAACCCCTTCCCACCAACAGACAAGGTACACAAATTTCATAAACCTCCCTATAATTGATGTGAAATCGGGAAATTTTTCTGAGGAAATGCACCGCCTCCCTCCCCCCATGGAAAATCCTGGCTACCTGCCTGTAGTGGTAGGAGTAAGTGGTTGAATAATTTGAAATAAAGGAAGGGGGTAGTAATTCATTAATCTGGTGCTTTTCTTTCTTGTTGTACAGTTTATGCTGCTGCCAAAGGGAGATGAAAGGAGCCGTCTCATTCCAGTTCTCAAGACCATGCTCATGTTAAGCGACAGCGAGCTGAAACAGCTCATTTTAATTGCCTCCGACGAGGAAGGCCCTGGGGGTCCGGGATCGGCGGGGTGGGGTACTTACCTTCATCGTTGGTCAGGTGGTCTGGTATAGCAGCATACCAGTCTGAACATGCCCAGTGCAATACTACAAATTTAGTCAAATCATAAAGATAAAATGTTTAGTTAAACAACAAGATGGTGATATACTTGGTTTGAAATTAAAAGAATAGAGTAAGTTTTTATCAAACAAAAAGTCACAATATTTTGAGAATCTGGTGGCAGAAAACTGATTGCGAATTTTTCTTGAGTCTCAGGAAAATTCTAACACACTTTTCACACTAAAAACTTATGATATGAATGAATACAAAGTGAATCATAATTATTTTGTATGAGTAATTAGGAATTTTTCCAACGTATTCTTCCAAATTCTCTTGACTTGGCAAACAAGACTCGGAGCTTCTTTAACATAGTAGGTCATATAACAGTTGGTACAATTCATTAGATCTTCAAGATACTCTGAAATTATGTTCATTTCTGATAAAATTATCCACTTTTTAGTCCACTATTTACCTTTGACAATTATAGTAGATATATGATTTCATATAACTTGTTTATGAATCTTAACATGTAAAATTATTTTGAGCAATTTGTTTTGATTTTCAGGAATGCCAATAAAGCCTTATTTGAATAACGATTGAAACCTGAGATGTAGACAAAATGTCACCAGAAACGAATTTCTTAATGAAAATACAAATAGCTGTAAAAGTGATTTTTCTGACAGATTTGCCAATAATGTGTCAAAACTGAAGGAGAATATTTCTGTCTTTCATATTTTGCAATAAACGTGTGCGACCATTTGTGGTCCAAGCAGTTCCTGCCTGTATATGTATGACATTAAATAATCACATTACCCCCCATTCCCCTTCAAATTAGAAATAATCTCTGTAAGAAGAAGGTGACAAAGGTTTGACCATTCACAAGTGACATGGGAGGGTGGGGAAGGTCAACCCTCAAAACAAATTCTTACTCCCTAAAATACCAATGGATAAAAGATCTTTGCATAAATATATAGATGAAAGAAGATAATTGATCCCCCCTCCCCTATCAATAATAAAGCTCTGGGGCCCTAATAAATTCCATGCCTGTATATTCTACTTTGTTTCATATATCAATCATTGCTGCAGGTTTGCATCTAGGGGGACTAAGTCTTCTGTTTTTCATGTTTGTGTATTGGCAGTTAAGTGTACATTTATTTTGTCTCATGTGAAGCATAGCTGAGCTATTGCATCTGGCTGGGTCATAAAGTTTAAGTGTCCTACTTTCCATGTTCGTGTATTGGCAATTTTGTGTACTTGGGTGGGAATTTGATAGCATTAATGATTTTAAGGAGTATTTAGGTCAAGACGCCCGCAGCCATTTTATTGACCAGTCGTGGAGCACTGGTTGGAGACCCACCGGGAATCGAATGCTAGATTGGAAAGCTGAAGCGTGCACTGCCACCGAGGTCTATGAGATGTATTTGATTATTCTTGTGACTCAAGAATATTACGCCCTCGTTGTTTGATTAAATGCTTGTAAACTTGTTTGGGTCGCTGTCAAAATTCTGTGGAGTTTGTAAGCTATGAATATTTTTTAGTCCTTTAAGATTTATTGGTGTAGTTTAAGTCATGACTATCATTACAGACTGGGAAAAGAGGTACTTTCCTGGTCAGAATTGGTAGAGGAGATATAGGATCAGATTAATTTATTTGAAATTCACAGTATGTTTATTTAGTTCAAGACGGAATCTCAAGAAAGTTGCTTGACATGATGCCGGTAATTCCGATACTACTTATTGATTGGTTTGTCAGTATCAATGCAAATATTTATTTTAGTTTTTGTAGACTAGATAACAGACTAGATTATTAAGAGCATTATTTCAAGTTTTTGTAGACTAGATTACAGACTAGAATATTTAGAGCAATGTTTTAAGTTTTTGTAGACTAAATTACAGACTGTAGACTATTTAGAGCATTGTTTCAAGTTTTTGTAGACTAGATTACAGACTGTAGACTATTTAGAGCAATGTGTCAAGTTTTTGTAGACTAGATTACAGACTAGACTATTTAGAGCAATGTGTCAAGTTTTTGTAGACTATAGATTATACACTGTAGACTATTTAGAGCATTATTTCAAGTTTTTGTAGACTAGATTACAGACTGTAGACTATTTAGAGCAATGTGTCAAGTTTTTGTAGACTAGACTATTTAGAGCAATGTGTCAAGTTTTTTTAGACTAGATTACAGACTAGACCATTTAGAGCATTGTTTCAAGTTTTGGTAGACTAGATTACAGACTGTAGACTATTTAGAGCATTGTTTCAAGTTTTTGTAGACTAGATTACAGACTGTAGACTATTTAGAGCAATTTTACAGACTAGATTACAGACTAGACTATTTAGAGCAATTTGTCAAGTTTTTTTTGATTACAGACTAGACCATTTAGAGCATTGAGTTTTACAGACTGTAGACTATTTAGAGCATTGTTTCAAGTTTTTTAGACTAGATTACAATGACTATTTAGAGCAATGTGTCAAGTTTTTGTAGACTAGATTATAGACTAGACTATTTAGAGCATTATTTCAAGTTTTTGTAGACTAGATTACAGACTGTAGACTATTTAGAGCAATGTATCAAGTTTTTGTAGACTAGATTAGACTAGACTATTTAGAGCAATGTATCAAGTTTTTGTAGACTAGAGTACAGACTAGACTATTTAGAGCATTGTTTCAAGTTTTTGTAGAGACTAGACTATTTAGAGCAATGTTTCAAGTTTTTGTAGACTAGATTACAGACTAGACTATTTAGAGCAGTTTCAAGTTTTTGTAGACTATATTACAGACTAGACAAATTAGAGACCTACAATCACAATCTTTATGATTTGAACGATGTAAGCATGAATTGTATGAATAGGTTTTAAATTGTTCTTAAATCATGAAATGTTTATTTTTTTATATTTTCTAATTGAGAAGCTTGTTGAATGTATACATGTGCTCACGAGTGTTAACTTGCATCATGTGCCTTGGGGAAGCACGGAACCAATTTTTTTGCTCTATTGAAGCCTATGATAAAAGAGCCAACTAGTTCAGGGTCCTTTTTGAACCAGAACACGAAAGATTGGAGATATTTCATGTTTTCCGAAAAGTACGATATAATATCCCTTGGATGCGGGTTAGGGTCAGTGGGTCACTGAAGGTTTGGGGATTTTTTTAGGCTGAAATGAAGAGGTGTTGTACACCCTCACCAATTTTTGGTACAGGTCCGTAATAAAATAGTTTCTCAGCTATCCATTCCTGAAATTTTCATCTTCTCAGCTTCTTCCCATCCCAAAAAATGGGACCTCTCTAAAATATGTTTATTAGCCCTTTCTCTGGGGGTTCTCATTTTGGGCTGGCACAGTAATACCTGATTAGTACTGTGCTACCTCAGGGCAACAAAATTCTTAATTGAAATGTTGAAAGGTATGTGGGCAAGGAGTATTTATAAGAAAATGATAGAATTGATGAAAATAGATAGAACATTATTTATGATATTTGAATACAAAATGAATATTCATCATTTGCATATTAGGATTTAATGTTGTGTTTTCTTGAATCTTTGATCATTAGTAGAATAAATGTCACGTTAGAAGATGCTAACTCGTGCAACACCAAAAGATGTGTCCAACGATATCCTTCAAGATTAATTACAGAACTGGAAAAAAGTTTTATATCATTCACAAATTTCATGGAACTTACAAACTTCTAAACCTACCCTTATTTGCTTCATGCAGTAGAGTGTAGCTCACAAAATTGCATTTTGAAATTATCAGCAAAGAAAATCAGAAATACATTTCATTCTTTGGTAAGATTGGAAGATTTTATAAGGATCATGGAACTGAATAATTGGAAAATTTATTATCATGATTCTTTGTTTCTGCTGGAAAAGTCCAGCTACACCACTGATTTTCAATACTGAGTGAAGATTGGGAAATACAGTGGGAATCCTGTACATGTTGGTGTTTTCAATTCGAGCAATTTTGATGCATTGATAATGCAAATGTGACCAGCCTTTACACCTGTTTATGACTCACTAGTTAAAACTGTTTTTCTGGCGATGGATAATTTTGTTTGTAAAAGCTCTCAATTGGCTTTTGTACCGCGCCTCCCACACACCAGAATTGTTCATGTGTTATCAGCCCTCTGATCTTATATATGTTCATACTAATACACCCTTCATAAAGAAACAAACGCTTCCATTTGTTCAAGTAGTATCAAAAATGTACCAAGCCAAGCTGAACTTGTTGTTAGAAGTATCTTAACAAGTGGTTTTTACTCCCGAACAAGAAGCCCTATCTATTAAAAAATTGCACAACATTAAATTTTTGGCCCTTAGACCCCTCCAACTCGACACCCTCGATTTTCTCAAAATCAGGGGTTAATCCACACCTATTCAACCTGAGACTCTTCAACAATTAATTGACTAGCAACCAGCTAGTGTTACACCACACACAACACAGGGGTAATCTATACCTTCTTAACTGACAGCAACTTCAGTCTATTCAGTCCACATGTTAGCAACCAGCTACTGAGACACTGTACACAATAGGTCATTCATCTGGGGCTTAAGTCACATAACTGCTGTTTAGTGATGCAAATAAGATTAGTCCTTGGCTGAGCCTAAGTATAAATATACATTATATGCTTGGGAGGACTTTGTGCAAAACCCATGAATAATTGATGGACCATTCCTCCTAAAGATGCTTATTTCCTCATGAAGTTAACAGAATCTGACAAATCTAAATGAAAATAACTTCAATAGAGAAGATGATGAGAATTATTTTAGAAACATTTTATTTACATTCTTGAAGAGTTATCAACATTTAATGAACATATTGCACATTTGTTTTGTAATACATTGTAAGGCCCGAGAAAAAATAAATAAAACAAATGATATTCCATCCTAGATTTAATCCTTCCTAACAATGAGCATATTCATTTTTTGAGTTCCTCAACTCGGGACACAAATAAATGTCATATTTTTGTGCAACCCGCGACTTAAGATTTCAGAATCGAAGGAACATGTAAAGTTCCTGGGTTGGGGTAGGGGCTCAGGGATATTATATAGACTGAATAGCAATGTGTATTAAAATGTAACCATGTCATTCACCATGCAGGACCAGCTAGTGTTCAAATGTTGGACCTAGAGAAACAAAGACTTGGAAGTGAGAACCAAAACTGGACAGATGAATAATTGAGATGTCAGTCACTAACTACCCCCACTATTAGGGGCAAAGATTTACGTTGAAACCAAAACTAGACAAGATGAATAATTGAGATGTCAGTCACTAACTACCCCCACTATTAGGGGCAAAGATTTACATTGGAACCAAAACTAGACAAGATGAATAATTGAGATGTCAGTCACTAACTACCCCCACTATTAGGGGCAAAGATTTACATTGGAACCAAAACTGGACAATAATAATTGAGATGTCAGTCACTAACTACCCCCACTATTAGGGGCAAAGATTTACATTGGAACCAAAACTAGACAAGATGAATAATTGAGATGTCAGTCACTAAGTACCCCCACTATAAGGGGCAAAGATTTACATTGGAACCAAAACTGGACAATAATAATTGAGATGTCAGTCACTAACTACCCCCACTATTAGGGGCAAAGATTTACGTTAAAACCAAAACTGGACAAGATGAATAATTGAGATGTCAGTCACTAACTACCCCACTATTAGTGGCAAAGATTTTTGTTGGAACCAAAACTAAACAAGATGAATAATTCAGATGTCAGTCACTAAGTACCCCCACTATAAGGGGCAAAGATTTACATTGGAACCAAAACTGGACAATAATAAGTGAGATGTCAGTGTTACCAACTACCCGCACTATTAGGAGCAAAGATTTACGTTGGAACCAAAACTAGACAAGATGAATAATTGAGATGTCATAGTCACTACCGCACCCCTTTTCCCCAGCAATAATGATGTAATGCAATCTTGCATTTAGTCCAAAGCACTACTTTTGCTACCCTCCCCCTCTCCCTTTCCCACCTTCGCCCTAGTTCTTCCATTGCTATGCATGCCCTAAAATTTACCCCATGGAATGAACATCAAATGAACTATTCCAAAGTGTTACGATTGCAATATGAAATTAAGGCAATAAAAGGCATACAAATAAATGCACCAGGGAGATAAGATTTTAAATGACATCCCCTGGATGCACCTATAATACTGAGTACAACATCTGCTCATGAACATTAATCTCATAAGTTACCTCTATGGCGAGATTCTTAATAGGCAGCCAGCGGGCCAAATCTGGCCCACCAGACAATCCAATCTGGCCCTCCAACAGTAGTCTTATTGAAGAAAAAAATTATCTTACCAATCAATCTGAAAGAGATTGGTAAAAATTGTAAAATACTTGTTTACTTTGGGTTTTTCCTAGGCATCAGCAGCTTATCAAATAAAATGTCATCTTCAGTGCCGAAATAAATTGGGCAGACTAACTTGCGGCTTGTGCAGCCTTATGGGCTGGGAGGCCTGAAGAGACTAGGTGAGGTGAGGAGAGACTCGCGGCTTGTCCAGCGGTGTCGCTATGGGAAAGCATTAACTCTTCCTGTCTTCAATTTAAGTTTGGAATATCTGTTTTGATTTTGGGGCATCAAAAACAAGAAAACTTCGCCCCCTGAACCTCTACCAGGGCATCGTCCCTGGACCCCACCAGGGGCCCCTGGATTCATGCGCATGCTTCATGTGCCACCAACAGGTGACACTTTTATGGTGCCCCCCATTTTCCTCTGAATGCTGTGCCCCCCAAACAAAAATCTCTGGCGACGCCACTGGACTTGTCAAAGAAAGGCGGATATTGAGAACCGCCGACACCTGGCATACATCCTTATCACACGCTCACTCTCCACTTGTTTGTATTTAGGGATTGTTTTGATGGGTTTTGTTTGTCACGTGACGCTAGTTTTGCCACGCAATTGGCCCGTGGCCTGAGGCTGTTGTGAAATGATGGCCCTTGGAAAAAAATAATTAAGAACCCGTGCTCTGCGGGATAGTGTCACCTACAGTAGCAAATTCATGTCTGTTTAAATGAACATCAAAATCGAGTGGGTGTAATTTTTGTAGAAGCTTTTTCAATTTGTTCATTATACTTGATGACTCCAAAAATGTTCCTATAATATCCAACATTAATGACAGTAATCTGAAGGCATACCAAACCTTGTATTTCTATGAATTTTGTTCTAAAGTTAAAACTGTTCACTACATGTATGTTTAAAAGCTATTAAACAGAGACAACTGCATTCTTTTATAGCTGAGACTTGAAAGATGATTTTTTTTTTTTTAAATAAAATCATACTTCCTTAAATAATGATTTTAATCAAGCAATATTCAAATCATTTGAATATTTTTTGATTACATTTTGATTTTTTTTTGGCAAAAAGACATGTTGTTTGTTTGCCCTCCTCCACTGCCCCTAACTTGCCGAAAAAATAGGGGTGTCGTTTTTTTTAAAGTATTTATTTTTTCTTTTCTTTTTCAAAAATCCCTACACTTCATAAAAATTCCTACAAAACAGAGTGGCAAACCCTTTTGCCTGTTGATGTTACTGCAGAGACAATAAAGCGCACTGCCCACAAGAGCTTGAGAATAAAAAGTTGTCCTGCGTGTTTGTAATGAGTGTACGTGTCAGGCAAGGAAAACAAAAATCCCAAATCACACAAAAAGCAGTGAGATATAAAAACTGAGCAAAATAAAAGGAACCAACAATTTGAAAATGAAGAGAAGTGTTTTAATTCTGTTTTATAAGTGTTTTTGATATTTAATCCTAAGGGAGCCCCCAAAAAATCTGCCCGCCCCTCCCTTACAATTTTCCACAAGAAAGGGCAAAAATACAAAAATTAGGCCTTATCATGATGTTCCATTGAATTTTAGACTGATGATCTTACTACTGTTGTCTATAGGTGCCACTAGTACCGTAACACTATCATTTCAGAAATATAAATTGCTTAATATAAAATAAATATATAAACATAGAAATACAATCACTGTTAGTTCTAAAGTGCTCTAGTGTAAAATGTACATGTAACAGATCATTTTATTTTGTGCTGTTTGACAGACAAGTGACATTTTCTAGTTCTATCTATAAGTAGCGATATCGCCATACTTATCAACAATAAATACAGTGCACTAAACAAATACATCTACTTCTAGGATGTTCATAAAACTGTTTAAATTTAATAATTTGTCTATGCTAATGTAGTCCCTTCTACATGCTAACAGATCTTTGATTGTATATATTAATGTACCCTCAGAATAAACTTATGCTAATTATTATAATTTGTAGTTTTATTCTGAATTTTTATGTATTTTTGACAGTGAGTAGAAGGTATCTGGCAACAAATTGATGATGTCAGTAAGGACTGCTCCTGTAATGTATGACATTATTTTGAGGTGAGATTGCCATTTTAAGTATTGCCTATTGAATTATAAAGCAATCTGTACCTTGAATAGGCTCATTACGTGTACAGTGCCTATAAATCATTACATGGGCTACCCAATGTGCAATATAAGCAGATCAGGTAAGTTATCCTCGCAGAGGTCGTGAGAAATATCACTTATTTCCTGTCCTAGGCTAGTTACATTACTCAAGCAGAATGATACAGTCTAAAGAAGGAAATAGGTAGCATTTGAGGCAACTTTCATTAAAATATATAGCAATAATAGCATACCCCCAGCTGCTTATATTTCATGTCTGTTAAGCTAGCTACACCATGACCTATATGGGGCTGTACGCCAGGGTTGGCACAAAGAATTGATTTTTGAGGGGACTCATCAGTTTAATCAGCTAATCCACGTTATGGTTTAAATTTATGTGTATAAGCAATGGCAAATTCCCCCTTGGTGATCTATTTTAAGGGAGATTTCCAATAAAAGTGGGAATTCCAATAAAAGTGGGATTCCAATCAAAGTGGGGAATTCCAATAAAAATGGAGGAATTATAATAAAAGTGGGGGAATTCCAATTAAAGTGGGGGAATTCCGATAAAAGTGGGGGAATTTCAATAAAAGTGGGGGAATTATAATAAAAGTGGAGGGATTCTAATTAAAGTGGGGGAATTCCAATAAAAGTGGGGAAATCCCCTATACCCTCACTAATGCCAACCCTGCTTTTTGAATAACGATTATTCAAAACTATATCACGATATACAAAATTAAATCCCTTTCAAAGTCAACTTTCAATTTTAATCAAAAAACAAAACAAAGAAATGAACCGTTTTTGTAAATGGAGAAGAAAATTCCCATTTAACAAACACTGAAGATAATTCACATGAAAGACAAGCATCAAGTTACACTTTACTCTATGTTGCTCCAGTCCACTCAGCTGTTGGCTAAAAACTGAGTACTGGCATCATATGCATGGGAAGTCACGTGCTCTCTTACGCCAAGGAAATAGGATAAAGACCAGCCTGTGCAGTCGCATCATTCACCAAGCATGCTCTACCTCATTAAATGTTTGCTTGGATTAAATAGCGCTTTAACAGTTTAAGAATGCAGTGGCTCTTGGATTAGTTGACCAGTTTTTGTAGGTTTTAAAATTCATTGCAGTTGATGTGCTGGTTCCTATCAGTCTTACCCCTTTTATCACACTAAGTTTTCTTGGATATTATTACTGTTTAAAGATATATAAACTTGAAGCAATTTCTACATTGGTTAAAAGCATTCAAACCTGAACAAATCAGTTTTTGTACAGCACTTTTAGTTTTCAAGTTAGGGCTGATAAAATTTTGATCAATTTAAAACTTTTTTTGGCTCAATTTGAGATGTATGACTGGGCGGACAGCTAAAAATCTTTATGTAATTCTTTAAATTTCTTTCCTAAATCCCAGTCACTGAAAATGATGGAATAGTCTATTTCTCCCTGAAGGTTTTTAATCGATTTCGAAGAAATTTAGCTGAGATTATTTCAAACATCCATAAATCTTTTTAAGTAAGGTCCAAGATATTGGGACCATTTGTCACTTTCCTCACCAATTTTCAATCAATGATTTGCTATAGACTGCTCTCTAAAACGACCTTTGCCCTCCCTTGTGCATATTCAAATCAACATCATTTCAGTTATATCCATGTGAAGTTAGATGTTTTTTCAGGTTATCTGGTCGACTGAAGCTCTTTGCACAAAACTGGCAGTGAAAACGTTTCTTGGTCATGTGGGATCGTTCGTGTCTTTTTGCATTTGACGGTTGCGTAAAAACCTTCCCGCAATACCGGCAAATACAATTTTTCCTGATTTCAGCATCTGCCACAACCCTGTGTTTTCCTTCGTGCAACTGCAAATCGACTGAGTTCTGAAATAAAGACTTGCAGTATCTGCAAGTGAAACGTTTCTTGGATAATGAAGTACTATGTATTATGCCGCTGTTGTATTCAAGTGTCTCCATTTCTTGATCACCCTGTGCATTCGCAGCCAAATCCTGAGAAAAAGATGGCGCTATAGATGAATTGTTTGACAACTTTGCTCTCACGCCTGATATACTACGATGAAACTGGGGTACCACGAGTGGTGTTTGATGGTGTTGGTGTATTACGTTTGATTGGTTGACGACCTCGGAGATATCTTCTGGTTGTTTCTTTGAGGCAGTAGGCACTGTCGTATCTGGGATGTTTGAAACCAAAAATATCACCAAAGTTTTCATAGCTTTAGTCATGGGGCAGAAAATGGCAGGAACATAATGGATACATTAGTCACCAACCAAGTGATGTTTATTCAAATTTCACACCCACTGTCCTTCGCACCAACTCACCCAACCTTCCTACCCCTAACATCCTATATTCACCTAACCCTGTTACCCTACTTCACTTTCTGCCCCAAGTATCTACCCTCTCCTCTTAAGTCATGACACTCACCTATTACTCACTTTACACACCCTGCACTATAATACCCAGCTACACCCATCTATCCACTCTCCCTACCTAGCCTCCACTCACTTACTAGTCACCCTCTAATCTACTGACCATACTCTGACCAATACCCATCTGTATGACCGATACACTACATCTCCCCTCACCCTTAAGAAATTACTCCTCTTAACCCTTACTCTACCAGCACTCCGGGAGGCGAAGTCAAAGATAGGAAACCCAAAACGGCAATAATATTGCCGCGTGGTAGAGTAAGGGTTAATCAGGGACTTTTTAATGAAGGGTCCACTGTCTTCCAAGCAGCAGAGTCGGTCTCGTTCCACTTCAGTGACCCACTGGGCTGCCCACTGGGATCATGCTCCATATATTTTTGAGTTGGCACACTTGTCGCGGCTTACTCTACCAGCACTTTTTTGAAATTGCGCTTGGGAGGCGGAGTCAAATATGGGGAACCCAAAATGGCGATAATATCGCCGCGTGGTAGAGTAAGGGGTAATAATTTTCATTCAAAATCAAACAGGACTCCCAGTCTACCAAATCAGACTGAATCAACTGTTTCAAGTTCTTTGAGGAGAGAACCTCCATGCTATAAATTATAAGTAATGCAGGAAAAATAGTTTATTTTTTTTCCATTGCCAAAAATTCATTATTACCAGTAACTGAACAATACATATATGTGTGACTGCCAAAAGGTAAAGATACCACCTTGCAAATTTTACCTGAATTTTTTCTGTTTCGCAGACAAGAGACAGAGCCTCATCGTTGTTGTAGTTTGCAGATTGTCGTCTGTCTGTGTCATCATATGCAGGTCCATGCACAAGCCTTAACTCTATTTCAGTTTCTGACATCTCAACTTTTATTTCTGAAAAAAAGATGTTTCACTTCAATTATATTTCATCTGACTTCAATTTATCCTTTATTATAAAAACATTTTCAGATGCAACATGAGGAAATATCAAAATAATAATAATGCATAAATTCAAAAATATCATGAATAACAAAGTAAGTTTTCTTAAGGAAAGTTTTCCTGTATTTTCATTTAAAGCCAATTATTTTGTTAAGTATTTGTTATAAATAAATAAACAATAGAACTCAACCTCTGATTGGTTGAGACACTTACACAAATACTGGCAAGCCAATCAACAACCACTGCCGCAGTGATGTCACTAGTATTTGAATAATTTCCTGGTAATTAGATGCATTATTCACCAAAGTATCATAGCGCTTTAATACCAACCGCCCACACACACCCAAACTGAACTCAAGTCCCCTTGGACTATGCTGGAGCCACAGGTCTTCCTAGCGTTATAGCAACCTATATACTTAATACATATATATAACAAGGTTAGCCACTTTCTAATGCGACTTTCAAATCGTATATGAAAATTCGTTTTTTTGACCACTTGCGAATCTTAAATACATTTTTCTACTTAATTCACAGTTGCTGGAGACTCCCTTCTTCATTTATAAGCCACAGTAGTTGTTAGTTTTTTCCAATTAGATGTACAAACGATGAATTTTCTACCCCATTACCCGTCACGACAGTGTAAAAGCCCAACAGTTTGCTGCAAACCAAAGAAACGTTGCAATGATGTCATGAAGAAGTAGCACTTTAATTGGTTTGCAGCAAATTGTTGGGCTTTTACACTGTCATGACTGTAATGTCGGTAGAAAATCCATCGTTTGTACATCTCATCAGAAAAAAAGAACAAATACTGTGGCTTATAAACGAAGAAGGGAGTCTCCAGCAAATGTTAGTTGAGTAAAAAAATGTAATTAGGATTCGCGAGTGGTCAAAGAAAGGAATTTTTATATACAATTCGAAGTCGCGTTAGAAAGTGACTTTCCTTTTTATATATATGTATGAAGTATATGGGTTGCCATAACTCTAGGAACACCTGTGGCTGGGGCGGGATGCCCTGATGTAACCACAACAACATAAAATTATTACCCTTTGCTAAAACTATAGGAAATAGTGAGGTGAGCAGGGTTAAGGGGTCACATATGATTGTAGTAATAATAATAATGATAAATTATATTCATATAGCACTTATCCTAACAGTAAGCTCTTGGTGCTTTATGCATAACAGTAATCAAATTAATAAAGAAAATAAATATATCATAGTAAAAATATTACTTATCAATAACACAAAAACATAGATTTAAAT
>JAIGNY010001070.1:0-267500 GCA_020152595.1 Chiridota heheva
GTCTGTCCTAATGTAAAGTAAGCATGTAACATCCACCCACCCCTCTCTTCACCTGATGCGACACACCATACCCATGCCCTGCCCATACCCGCCCCAACCCTACGCCTGCCCTCCCCTATACACTATTCCTCCCCTCCTCTTATACCGCACTATAGATATATATATATATATGTTGAGCGCTGTCTGTGGCTGGCTCCAGTGCTATAGTCTGGGAATTTTTTTCACATCTTATTTGCATCTGTTTGTGCTAAGTTTTATCTTTATTACTTTTATAGTGCCTGTGATCTTATTGTCTACACTAATCTTCATTTCTGTGACTGTTGTTGTAGCTTTTACTTCAAATTTCCAGTTGAGACTTTTTACACTGCCTGTTAGCATTTAACCAGTTCCACTACAATTTCTTATCTTGGATATAATGGCTTTTACCAGATCTTTTATGTTGAGTTTGAATAGTACAAGGAGATATGTGGGCAATGAGCCGTGGATGCAAAAACAACACGACAGCTTGGTCTACAAAGGAAAGGACTGAGGCGAGGAACAAAGGCTGGTAAAAGCATTCAATTCTGATCTGCATTCATACCATCGTAATCTTTCTATCACTACACAAATAACTAAACGCAACTTGAAAAAAAGCCCTCAGGTACGACAGCCTTTTAAAATCATAGTACCCATAACATTTACTCCCTTACTCCCCCTGTCCCATCAGATGTTGAATCCGAACCATGGCATATTGCGGAATAGTTTCTCAAAAGATTTATGTGCGGGATTAATCAATGCAAGGTCTATCAACAATAAAGATTTCTTACTTTATGATTTCCTGACTGAAAACCGTTTAGATGTTTTGTGCATAACAGAAACATGGATTAATTCCGAAGACGACTACGCCCGATTACAATGTTCACAATTAAATATAAATGAGTACTTTATCGATACGGCAAGTAGAGAAAAACGTGGGGTGGTGTGGCTCTGGTTTATAGAAAGGAGTTTCCTGTACGGAAAATATGTGAGGATGTTTTCCATCGTTTCAGCTTCTCTGGTCACTGGGAAATTATAAAGCACACGTCAAAATTTAATATCTATGTTATATACCCCCCATCTGTAACTGGTGTAACCCTTAATACATTCTTTGATGAACTTAATCGATTTATCCTGGAGCCTGCAAGTCAATTGCCCAATGTTGTCATAGTAGGTGACTTTAATATCCACGTTAATGACAATGACAGTTCATCTGCACAACATTTCATGGAATTAATGCAAGCCGTGGATTTTCACAGGAAGTTAATACATACACACATAACCAAGGAAATATTCTTGATTTAGTCTTCGTTGAAGGAGAGTCTGAAACGAATGATAAAATTTTGAATGAATGATGTCGGACCTTTCTTATCGGACCACCGTTTCGTTACATTCTCTCTTAGGTTGAGAGAGCATACACGGAGAGAGAAAAAACGTATAAAGTTCAGAAAGATTAAAGGTATTAACTTGATGCTTTTTCGCGACATTGAAAATGCATTTAATATACAGCTTCTTGTATCAAACAATATCGATGAGTGTGCTTTCAGTTCAATCGGACAATCTTATCTGTCTTAGATGATCATGCCCTTTAATTGAAAAGGTTGTTGTTGCTCGAAAGAAAGAACCTTGGTTCACTCCAGAACTCAAGAAACAAAAGCAAGCAGTAAGAATTGCAGAGAAAAGATGGAAAAGAAACAAAAACGAGAGACAATTGGGAAACATTGAAATCAGAGAGGTCCAGGTATTCTGTTATGCTGAAACAATCAAAAGAAAGAACAATCAGTGATGCAGTTAAGGAATGTGGGCATGACTCAAAACGCCTTTATAGTTTAGCTAAATCAATCATGGGAAAAGATGTACAAAACCCCTACCTGTAGTCTTAGGAAATGATGAGGTTTTATCAGAGAAGTTTATAGAATTCTTTTTACAAAAGATTACAAACATAAGAGAAGAGCTAAAGGATTCTGAGCTATTCAATCCTCCTATGAGAATGGTATCTGTCAGACTGAATGCTTTTGCTAATGTTACAGAGGATGAACTTATCAGTATTATTAATAGCATGCCATCAAAATCTTGTGACAATGATGTTTTTACCGACAAACCTTCTAAAGAATGTTTTAAGTGCAGTTATCAAACCTCTTACAAAAGTTGTAAATACTTCTCTTGAATGTGGTGCCTTGCTAATGACTGGAAAAAGCCATCATTAGACCTCTAAAGAAACACAATTTGACCTAAATTTGGCCAATTATAGACCAATCAGCAATCTACCATTTATCTCCAAAGTTGCTGAAAAAGTTGTGCTGAAGCAATTGAATATTCATTGTGAAAAGTGGGCCTCTTCCACCGTATCAGTCAGCTTACCGTCCCAATCATAGCTGTGAAACTACAATAGTTAGTTTGGTAGATGATTTACCTGGGGTTTTGAGAGAAAACAGGTCACACAAATGTGTTTTTATGGATCTCTCAGAAGCATCGACACTGTTGACATGAAGTTTTATTAAAAGTGTTGTCTGCTCAATATGGTATAGAATTAAACTGTCACAAAAATGGTTTACTGACTATTTGTCATGCAGAAGGTGTTGTGTTAAGGTTAATAATTCGTATTCAACCTACAAATCATTAGATTTCAGTGTTCCACAAGGAAGTCTTGGGACCTGTTTTATATTCAATGTATGCTAGGTACATTGCAATATGTCATTCCCTAATTGCTTTCAACTGCACGGGTACGCTGATGATCATGCGATTAAGCAATCTCACCAACCTACCATTCAGGATGCCAGAGTCAAAATGAAATATCACACACCATGCAGCAAGTTAAAATCTGATGGATCAAAATAGACTCAAACTTTAACGACACGAAAACTGAATTTATACAGTTCGGGTCAAGACAAATGTTATCCAAATGCCTTGTTGACAGTGTCCCTATCAATGGTGGAATTGTGAAAGCTGCCACTTGTGTGAAATATTTAGGGTTCATTTAGATACAAATTTGGCATTCAAAACTCAGATCAGTGCAAGGTGCAGGCTGCCATGGCTAATCTCAGACTAGTTCGTAGCATAAGAAATGTACTAACATTTGATGCATGTCACGCTTCATTGTGTTAGGATTAGTTATCAGCCACTTGGATTACATAAATTCTATTTTCTTAAATACGCCTGATTTTGATATTGCTAAGTTACAACGAATACAGAATATGGCAGCAAAGCTAGTTTGATAAAGAGGAGAAAGAGAGTGCTCTCCAGGCACTGCGTGATTTACATTGGCTCCCTATCAAGTCCCGAATTATTCATAAAGTGTTGACCCTGATATACAAGTCTGTTGTTGAAAAGTCGGCCCCAGATTACCTTAGGTGTAAAATTTTATTAGCCACTAATTCAACCAGATCCCTCCGCTCCTGTAATGTTGCCTACAAATTGGTGATTCCACGTACTCAGCGTAAAACATTTGCCTCAAGAGCTAGTGCTGCAGGAGCAGAACTCTGGAAATAGATGCATTCAAGAAAACAAACTAGTTTATGTTTTTTTTCTTCAACAGATCTTTAACGGCTATTTTCAAAGAATTAGGACTATGCAGGGAGTGAATGCTTTCATCCAGATTATTCCAACATTTAGAAAGTGCCAATTCCCTTCCACAGCAGTGTTTGTACAATAGTTTGTGTTTGCAGAAACAACAACAAACAAACAACAAAAAAATGAGAGTATTGCTTCTTGTTTGAGTTATTACGTTGTTGATGCTCGTTTGCAGCAGCAACATTAATACACCATCAAATGAAAAACACTTCCATTGACATAGAGTGTATTTCTTTGACCAAGTTCATATTTATTGATCAACTTCAAAGTTTAAAATCAAAAATGATGAATGGTATTTCTTGTCTCCACGAAAAATAGGGCACTTCTGTCCCCCACCCCCATGTAAGATAAGATAAGATAAATTCATTTCGTCCACAACAAAATATGGAAATTTGTCGCCCTTTAGAAAAACGTACAAAGATATTTAAAAAGAAATATAAATATAAAAGTTATAAATATAAAAGTTACATAAAAGTTATACAAAAACCCCAGTAATTTAGGAAATATACAAATTTCGGTAAATATTAGTAAATGGTAAAATACAATACCGTCCAAGAGATGTAACAAATATATAAATTTCATGTGGTGAATGGCAGGAGAAGAAATTACCCCCTGGTACAGGCATCATAAAGGAATTCTTTGTTGTAAATCCCAGAAATGTTTTGTAATTATCAATATGCATATAACCCCCAATCATTCTCAATTTAAAAGAGGTATTAATTTGTACTCCTGGATCCATATCATTCCTGAACAGCTACAGTACAGGTTGATGATGCTGATTGGTTCTCGCTATCCTCTCCCTTGAAGGTGATACAAAATGGCGCGCAACTTAACAACTCATCTTGCATATATCTCGGGTCAGAGGTGATTTCCGGTCCTGCATGAGCTTATCTGCTCAGTCACCAAATGCAATAGATGATTTTGTTCTGGCATGAAGTGTTTTATGTAAGAACAATAAATTCAATGTTTGAAGATATTATAAAACATCCCTCGGTTCTGTTGTCCATTTTGAAATAGCAATATGCAGGTACAACCATTAGGCATACAGACCCAATAAATTATACCCTAGCGTACCGGACTTGCAATATAAATAAACAGCTTGGGTAGAAATTATTCGTCAAAGGAATATTCCCGTCAATTTTCTGTTCCATTTATACGACAGAGGACTTGTTACAAACCAAATGGTGAAAAACCCATGTTGATATCTTCAATATTCTGTTTAAGAGTTATTGCATTTCAAAGATTTCACCAGTATGTTAAAAAGGGACCTTGCAGTTTAAAAGTGTGATGTCATAATTACAGATCCAACAGAATTCTTTTGTATTTCTATAGATTGAAAATGAATTTTTCTTTCATTTACGTGTGTGAGGTACATGAGCAAAAGGGCAAAGCATGGTCTTTTAAAGAGCATGTAATTAAACAAAACAATTTTAATAAATCAAGGAAAAATCAATTAATTTTCGAAGAAATGCATAGACATTATCTACAATTATGACATAAACTGTACACTGCAAGGTTACTTTTCAACATATTGGTCAAATCATTGAAATGCAATAACTCATAAACGGAACAAGATATCAAGATTTATTTCCCCATAGTCCTCTCTCATATATATTAAAATGAAAATTTACAGGAATATTCATTTCAAGTTTCTCAAATACTAACCCCTTCTTGATTTAGTCTCTATTAGTCCTCTCAAGTAACATAAATCACATAGGGCACGAGGTGGGTGGCATTTGTCACCCAATATGTCAGCTTATGAACCTGATCTGCATATATTGCAGGTCGGGTTGGCCATAATCATTTATATGGACTGAACACATAATGCAAATTGAAAGAAATGCCTCTTTAATTTGTTATTATGTCATTCGGAATGAGACAGACGAGACAAACAATTGTATTCTTGTTCCCCAGTCCTTCTATACCCCTACTGCAGAGGTTATTCCACCTAACCCCTCCCCACCCCCCTCCCAGGCTTATAACCTCATAATGAGGGGAAAAGCACTGTAAGAGGGGGCACTTTAACAGATTCTCCATAGACTTGAGTTACGTTTTTGTTTGATTTATGTAAGGGGGACACATCGACCATGACCCATGCTGGCTATGGGCCTGCCCTCTCCCCCACACACACTTTCAGCACTTGCAACCGGTAACATACTTTTCAGAGAGCTGTTTTATTCATTTATTAAGGATATGATTAAGGATTCTGAATTGTTTTCGAATAAATGGATTGGTTATTATGGTACTTCGAACAATTTGGCAACCAGTTTGGTCATAATTGCTCTGAACAGATACACTGAAATGAGATCAGTCCCAGAATGCAAATCTGCACTGCAATTCTGGTCACACAACTGTCTTTTAAAGGATAAGTTCAGTAGTGAAATATCTCCTTCTGATAAGGAAATATTCAAGTTCATTTGATTGGTGCAGAAATTACTAGTTCAGCAGTAAAATATTTCCTTCTGATAAGGAGATGTTTAAGTTCATCTGATTGGTGCAGAAATTACTGACATCAGACACATTTCTGACACATTTCTGAAATGTTAAGAATTGTGTATTTTATTGTAATATTTGTGACAATCTTGGGATATGTCGGGAGAGAATCTAAGAGTTGTATGCAACAGTGATTTACCATTTGAAGACTTTTTTTAAATAATTTAATTGGTAAAAAGATTGAATCAATTTTTAATGCAATATATTGACCATGGTTAAGAAAGTAAGGGCGTGACACCACTTTCTACACTATAGTCAGGGGTACTATGTCATACGCGAAGATGTTTTTTTTACCATACTTCCCCCAACTACTAGTCATTTTCATACAAATTTGTGACAACTGTCCAATTAGCAACAGGCTTGAGAAGACATTCCCATCATATTCACACAATGAAATTTACTGATGTAATTCAGGGAATTGCAGTACATATTTGGTCCTGTTTGATATTGAAAGCAACGCCTTTTCACAAACCCCATATGTTTGCAGACACATAAACTAAATATATTTGTAGTGATTTTCCTAATAAAATTCTCATGTTTCATTACATTTCGGTCCTACATTTGGCAACCAACCTGAAAATTATTCTGATGAGCTTTTTGGGCCCCATTTTCCTGCAGTTTTTGCCTGAACATTTGCCTGAAGTTTCTTCCTTTCTATGCTTATAAATGTTGTCCAAGATTAATAACTTACCAAAGATCATTCTGTAGTGCTTCGAGGGCCTTCACATCTTATATCTGGCATGCCATCTGCAAAAAAAAAAAAAAAAAAAGTTGATGTATAACCTCACATATTTAGGCAACATGTTTATATATAAGTTCTTTGTGATCACGATGAATATCTCTTTTTACTCTAAAATACACCCAAAGCCAGACACTGAAACGTAGATAACATTCAAGAAGCATGTTTTTCGTTCCAGTTCAGACTAGCTTTTACACATATTACAGGGAATCTCCTATCAAGCTATTCAAATTTGAATATTCAAATTATATCTTGTAAAGGATGAATATATTCACACAACATTAATCTTTCACTTAAAGGGCAAGAACTGCCTTCATACCTGTAATAATTATCAGCTGTACTGATAAGAAATTGATGATCCATATTTGAAAAGAGCATAGGCTGGATTTGAGGAAAGGGAAGAAGGGGCAGGGGTGGGGGAGGGGGAGGAGGCTGGTGCACTTTTTCACACTTTTTTCTCCAATTTTGTGTCTTTTGTATGGTGATTTTTTGTATCTTAGCATGATTTTGTGGTTTTGCCCTCCACTCTTAACGTTGCCCTACACTAATATGACTTTGCTCCTCCATTTTCGGTAGGCAAATCCCGCCCATGGAAAAGAGCATCCCCCTAATAATAATAATAATAATAGTAATAATAATAGCTGGTGCTTATAAAGCGCCTTTAACTCAGAAGAATCTCAAAGCGCTGTACAATACAATAAAAATGGAAGAGAAAAAACAAAAAAACTTAAAATTCATAAGTTACAAAGTACCTGAACATTAAAATTGAAATGCATATTTAAAATGGAATGCAAATTTAAAATGGAAATGCAGATTCAAAAAACATTTATGTAGAAATAGGTGTAAAAGAGTAAAAATGATTATGGTATATACAGAATACAAAAATATAGATCTACGGTCATTGTGTAAAAAGAAAAGTCTTAAGTTTGGATTTGAAGACAATTATTGAAGACGCAAGTTTAACATGCAAAGGCAGTTTGTTCCATTCGGTGTGAGCCGCTTCCATGAAAGAACGTCTTCCATAAGAAGTGCGAGAACGACAGGTAGGGGGCTTGATAAGGTTTTGCGACGAAGAACGTAAGGACCGCGATGGGGCATATTGTGTAACAAGATCTGATATGTATGATGGTGTCAGTGCGTGAAGCGCTTTGTAGGTGAGTAGATTAATCTTGAAGGCAATCCTCTCCCTAGTCAGGAGTTTTCTCCAAGGTGCTCACTGGCTATTCAAAAGACACACTAGGATAGGTCTCCATATCAAAAGACTTCCCTGGTCTAGTAAATAAACCTTCGATTCCCGGTGGGTCTCTATGCAACCAGTACACCATAACTGGTCATTGAAGGCCGTGGACATTCACTCGGTTGTCGATATGATGTGTGTCCGTACGTAGTACATGTGTTCTTGTCTGAGTCATATTAAGAGTTTCTTCGTGATGGCATTGAAACAACCATAACTGATTACGCAGATGATGACCCCGTCATTGTAATTGTGTATTCATTGAGTGTGTGTGTGGTCTCCATATTCCCTTTTGCTTAAAACCCTTTTTTATTTCATTGAAAGAGGGCATAGACCATTTCAACATGAAACAGCTCCTCATGTCACGTATTTACTATGGGCCACAGCTAGGGCCAGGACCCTTTACCACCAATTACATGCTTCAAATATTTATTATCAGGAAGCCACTACTTCTCCCCTATATCTAGGTACACTCATTTTCAACTTCACTTTCCTCTAACATCGATATTTCGCCCCCCTCCCCCAACCCAACATTTTAATTTGATTCCCTATGCCTCCATACCTGTTTTATGTACAACACTCCATCAAAACTTCCAACCCTCCAAATACACACCAGAGTTGTTGACTCGAGTTACTGACCTGGAGTCGAGTCGGATTCGAGTCACATTTGTTTGACTTGTGACTTAACTTGACTTGCAAACAAATGACTTGTGACTTGACTTGACTTGCGAACACATGATTTATGACTTGACTTGACTTGTCAACAAGTCACTTGTGACTTGACTGGCAAAAATATGACCTGGTTACAACTCTGCTCTACACCTATCATCAACCATCTAATTATTGTTTGTTTGTTTATTTGTACATGATCCTCCCTTACGGGAACTCGGCAAGACTCCTATATCAGTATATGGAGCATAGACGCCAAGCTATAGCCTGCATAGCAGATGCCAGTCTCGTGCGACCGGGACGGAAGTGAACGAACACCGGGTTTTCACCCTACTCTTTCGAGAAGTGTTCAAGAACCAGGTAGGGTGTGACTGTCCTACCATACTAAACTTACTTACACTTGTATTGCTAACTAGTTTTTAAAAATATTTTTTACTCATACTTTTTACGCTCGGTTGGCGTGTATGTCCTCTTGAAGGATTTTTGCCGACTTATCCGATTCAGATTCAGATCGGGACCGACAGCTTAACGTCCCCTCCGAAGACGGCGAGCACTATTCAACCATTGCCACTTTTCTCAACAGCTGGACGAGGAGCAGGAGCCGCAAACGACGTACTTCCGCTTTGACGATCGGCGTATCTGTCTGCATAGCTGTGAAAAAACAGTCCGACGCTTGAACCGGGTACCTCAAGCATCTCAGTCGTGTGCTCTACCAACTGAGCTACCTGACTCCTTACCCTCTTATCCATCCTTCTCTCCATATCCCTAACATCATTCCTCCCTACCCTACCACCCTTAATATCCTTACTCTCTGCCCCTACCTCCATAACCCTTACTCTACCCAGCCCCCACCCTCCCCATCCCCTACCTCCACCACCTACCTATACTCTCTACAACTTGTCTACAACCAGTACTAATGCACCCTCCACATTTCCAATGATACACTGGCTTTTTAACTCCTTCCAACCTTCACTTCACCTTCATCTCCTACATACTCTAAAGCCCATCCGATTCTCGTTCCCATTTTTTGATGAATTTGAAGATGTTTTGTCAGATTTACATAACCACAATGCCCCTATACTACTATCATGTGTGGTAATTGTAACATCCACATCAATAAACCTGATGATTTCTGATGGGTGTGTGAGCTAACAGAATTTATCATAATTGATACTACCTTTCTTTTTAATCAATCCAACATAGCGCTTTCTATCTCTCTCTTCTTGTCGATTTGCCAGATGTTATCATGTTGTGCTATACTGTACTTTCTTATCAATATCCAAAGGTGAGTGAAGGTCATCCGTGAGGTAAATACTTTGATTTTTGTCATGAAGCTTTATTTTGAACAACAGAAAGTGTCACTGGATATACTGATGTAAATTTTGGTGCAAGGAAACGTCGGCGAGGGGTGAGAAACTTAACGTTTATTTGCCACTGTTTTATATCTTAAATTAGGCAATGACATTCAATGTATTAAATGCTCGTTACGAGACGGTTGGAGTTGTACGATAAATGATACATGCCTTGAGGCATTTCCCACTTTAAAACGTCAGACAATGTCCAAAACCCTTATGATATTGGTACGGAATTATTGTCTTTTATCGCCAGATGCAATTCACACTTCTGAATCTGAATCTGAAACGGTTAAGTCGGCAAAAATCCTTCAAGAGGACATGAACGCCAACCGAGCGTAAAAAGTATGAGTAAAAAAATAATATAAAAAAAAACTAGTTAGCAATACAGGTGTTCGTAAGTTTAGCTTTGAAACAATTGAGACTTAGTGCATGAACAATGTCTGACGGTAAAGCATTCCAATCCTTTAGTGTGTGAGGGAAGAAAGAGTGTTTATATACATTCTTTTTAGCATAGGGAACCTGGAAATTAAGGTCATGATTATTTCTTGTATTAGTTCTAACGGTGGGGATAAGTTCATCTTTATTGATGGCGACAAGATTGTTATTGATTTTATATAGCATATGTAGCCGGGTGTTGTATCGCCTTGTTTTAAGCAGGGGCCAATCTAATTTATAAAGCATGTTTTTTACACTAGATTTATAAGAGTAGTCTGCCATACAGAACCTGGCTGCTCTCCTTTGAATAGATTCAAGTTTATCCACATCGCACTGGTGATGGGGTCCCAGACTGCAGATGCGTACTCAAGTACTGGCCTGACTAGAGCTTTATAAGCAGTGGATTTAACGTCGGTGGGACAGTTTGAGAGGTTACGTTTTTAAAAGGCCAAGTATAGAGTTAGCTTTCTTGGTTATGTTATGTATATGTTTATCCCATCTAAGTTTATTATCAATTTCAACACCTAGGTATGGGTGGGAGTTGACATGTTTTAGTGGCTGGTTGCATAAGGTATAAACAGGTGATTTAAAGCATTTCTTAGAGGAAATTGACAAGATGTAGCATTTGGAGGGGTTGAAATTCATTTGCCATTTGTTTTGCCATTGTTCAAGTTTGTTAAGATCATCTTGGAGGATTTGTTGGTCAGAGGGGTTATCAATTGTTCTGTACACAAGGCAGTCATCAGCAAACAGTCTGACTGTGCTGTTTATATTATCAGGGATGTCATTTATATATAAGAGGAAAAGTAAAGGACCCAAGACAGTACCTTGTGGTACATCGGATAAAACCTGTTTAGAATCAGAGATTTCACCATCGCAAACAACACGCTGGATGCGGTTGTTGAGGAATGATGCAAACCAGGCCAGAAGATTTCCATCAATGCCATAGGCAGAAAGTTTGGATAACAAGCGCTGGTGGGGGACTTTATCAAAGGCTTTTGAGAAGTCAAGAATAGCCATAGAGACGCGTTACTGTTTTGGTCAATTTGTTTAGAGATATCATTTATTGTTAAGAGGAGTTGTGTTTCAGTCGATCTTTTGCACGGAAGCCATGTTGTAAATCAGTTAAGATATTATGCTCATCAAGGAATTTCATCACATGTGAGTGGATTATATGCTCAAGGATTTTACTACAAACGCAGGTGAGGGAAATAGGTCTATAATTAGCTGGGTTTTGTTTATCACCTTTTTTAAAAACACTACATATGTTTGCTTCTTTCCACTTGTTAGGGATAGTACCTTTATCGACAGAGGTTTGAAAGAGATCAGTTAGAATTTCATAGAGGTCATCAGCATGTGCTTTTAGAAACCATGGTGGTATTTGGTCAGGACCTGAGGCTTTGTTGGGGTCTAGGTTATGCAGTTGCTTTTGACACCTTCTGGGGTAATTATAAGTTGGTTTATTTTGCTGTTGGTAAGTGGTTTAGTTACAGGAATTTGGGAGGTGTTTTCTACTGTGAAAGCACTGAAAAACTGGTCATTTAGAATGTTAGCTTTAGTTTTGCTGTCACTGCAGAGTTTACTGTTATTTAGTAGATCAGACACACCTACAGAGTTACTTCTTAATCTTTTGATATAGGACCAAAATGCCTTTGGGTTTTCGTTATGAGTTTTTAAGTTTATCACAGATGAAGGTGTTTCTAGCTTCTTTGAGGTTTTTATGGACAGCCTTTCTAAAGCTTTTATAGGTAGTCCAGTCATTGGCTTGTTGATTAGTCTTAGCTTTTTAAACAGTTTATGTTTTTTCCTGCAGAGACGGGCGTTGGATACGGGTAAACCAGGGCAGATTTAGTTTGGTTGAGGTGAATTTGTGAGGCGTGTTTTTATCAATAATCAATTTAATTTCTTGTTCAAAGAAATTCCATTTTTCATCAACATCAATGGAGGAATTAAATTGAGTATAATATTGCAGTTTAAATTTGGTCAGGTCTTCTTTTATTCGCTTTATGTTAGCTTTTTTCTTTAAATAGATTTTACGTTTAGGTAACTTTTACGAGGAGGGGAGATATTTAGGGTCAATTCAACAATATCATGGTCACTTATACCGAATGACATTGGTGAGGTAACAATGATTGTTAGTAAAAACAAGGCCTAGGGACTTATGCTTCTGTTATTTGACGATATGTGAGATTATGATTGACAAGTTTTAGCTGTCAAGCGTTAGTTCCTTTGTTTTTGTTGTTGTTGAAAGCAAGTATTTTAGTTTTTAGATGTTATCTGTTATTAGGTATCTGTTTTAAGAACGGCAAGAATGTTTACATCTTGCAAAGGTAGGCTTGTCTAGCACACAGGTGTTCTTAACGTTATGGCAACTTATATGCTTACACTATATATATATATAAAGAAAGGTAGGACTCTTTCTAACGCGACTATCAAACAGACAAAAAAATTCCTTTTTTTGACCACTCGCAAATCTTAATTAAACTTTTTTACTCTACTCACATTTGCTGGAGACTCCCTTCTTCGTGTATAAGCTACGGTATTTGTTAGTTTTTCTCCGATAGATGTACAAACGATAAATTTTCTACCAAATTACCGTCAAGACAATCTATCCGTCTAACAATTTGCTGCAAACTGTAAGAACCGTTGCGATGACGTCATGAAGAAGCAGCGCTGCAATTACGTCATCGCAAGGTTTCTTATAGTTTGCAGCAAATTGTTAGACGGATAGATTGTCTTGACGGTAATTTGGTAGAAAATTTATCGTTTGTACATCTATCGGAGAAAAACTAACAAATACCGTAGCTTATACACGAAGAAGGGAGTCTCCAGCAAATGTGAGTAGAGTAAAAAAGTTGAATTAAGATTTGCGAGCGGTCAAAAAAGGAATTTTTTTGTACGGTTCGATTGTCGCGTTAGAGAGAGTCCTACTTTTCTTTATATATATATATATATATATATAGTGTAAGCATATAGGTTGCCATAACGTTAGGAACACCTGTGGTCTAGCATAGTATGCTGCTGCCATTTTAGGAAGTGCGGTTGTGAACTACAATGACCTGGACATTAATATATGGTGGATATGTATTAGGTGACACGTTGCTTGTAGGGGGTTTATGCTATTTTAGCTGCCTGCGTGTTGTCAATACATTGATTCCTGTACGTTTAACATTTGTTGGATCATATCTTTTATCAATTTGGATGATGGTTTGAAAATTCAGCTGACTCACGGCACCTCACTTTCTACAAGTGTTTCTATAGTAACATGTTGAAGGAGAAATTCATTGTAGTGCTAGTTATGGCCATTTTGTCGATATTATTGCCAAGTAGTAATTGCCCTTGCTGTACCAATCGGTTAAGGGACAAGTACTAAATTTGTGGTTTCCCCCACACTTGTTTCGCAGCTGCCGCACTGCTGTTTTTTTATGATTATTTAACGCAATGCACTTAATGTTAGGTTGTTTTGAAGATGGGTGATAATCTTTGTAAACACGAGAAGTTATTCTTGTAAAACGTTCTATTACGTTCCTAGTGTAAATGTTTTTGGATGATGTTGTATTTTCTTACTTTGGAGTAATATTGTCCTAATCATGTGTTTATGATGTTTGTATCTTCCAGGTTTTATATGTGGTTGTGATATACTGAGCCTAAAATAAAGAGAACGAATAGATACTGTAAGTTGAGTCCTGGGTGTATTTTCTCCAAGTTCACAGGTGCAAGTTGCTCTTTTCCTGGACACTTTTGGTTATAGCCAATACGTTAATTTGCTACACATATTAGTGGCACTAACACTAAATTTATTGTCCTTGGCATGCCCTCAAGATTATCTAAAATAAATATGAATTCTATCAAAATTGGTTCTGTTAATGTTACTCCTAAGCAAGTTTGGAATTTAGGAATTATTTTTGATGAACATATTGAAATCGAAGAACATATCAAGACAATTTGCAAGACTGAGAATTACTACTTATTTAATCTAAAAAAAAATCAGAAAACATATGTCCCAGACAGCCATGCATACATTAATTCAGCATTCATAATAGCCATTTAGATTACTGTAACAGTTTATTTCACGATATTTCAATTAAAAGGCTTCAACGTATCCAGAATAATGATGCCAAATTAGTTGTTAATTGCTATGATGCCCCCTCAAAAGTCCTTCTTAGTTCCCTTCACTATAGATTCCAGAAGAATTTTGTATTAAATTTTAAAGTTCTTGTTTTTGTTTTTAAATCCTTACATAAAGTCGCCCCTCGTCGTGTTATCTTTCTGATCACATTCGCCCGTTCACAGCAATTGGTATTTGTTACACTCTAATGATTCTCCCTTTCATTTTGTCTTCAAAACTAAGTGTAAAACATTAGGTGACGGTGGCTTTTATTATGCAGGTCCAGCCCTTTGGAATGAACTGTCTGCCTCCTTTTTTCGTTTAGGTCTTAAGTTAAAACATACTTTTTTTGTGTTGCCTTTGTGTAGTATCATCTTATTGTGAAGCGCATTATAATGCTTAAAGATTTTTTATTATTATTATTACTATATACCTAGCAGTGGGAGCCTCACAATTAAAAACACATTTAATTAATTTAAAACATGTTACATATACAGAATATATCCTAACACGTACACATAGTTGTTTTCCTCCTTCAGAAATACATGTTTTCAAGAAAAAAGTTACACCACTTGTAATTTGTTTTGTTTGAATGCAAAATCATCCAATTTCCCTATATCAAACAGCCACTCACCTCAAAAAAATTGGAATTAGAAAGCTAATTTAGGTCCCCATGGTTATTAGATCATAAAAAAATTAAAATAGGGCAATTTATTTTAAAATAAGGCAATTAACCCACATAACTTTAGCATAAAAACAATTGAGAGCTGCTTCTATGTTGACATCAAAAATTTACATAATTTTGACTAATAATTTAACCTGAAATTGGAAGAATGTTATAGCATTTTAACAAATAAGTTTTTCTTGCATTTTCATGATTTAAAACGGATGTTAAACATGTCTAGCTAAGATTTGCTCTAGATATCACTTGTCATGCAGGGAACATTTTTACGTAGCTTGGTTGCCCTACAAAAGGGGGGTAACCAATGGGGGCTATGCTCCCTCCAAAGATTTTTCAACACAAAATATACAGGTCAATGCACTATAAAGTCATAAGGCCATTGCCATTGCATCCAAGAGGCGGCACAAACAAATATCAAAAAGTGTTTTGACTACTTGCATATTGACTATTTGCATATTGACTATTTGCATATTGACTATTTGCATATTGACTATTTGCATATTGACTATTTGCATATGGACTATTTGCATATTGACTATTTGCATATTGACTATTTGCATATTGACTATTTGCATATTGACTATTTGCATATTGACTATTTGCATATTGACTATTTGCATATTGACTATTTGCATATTGACTATTTGCATATTGACTATTTGCATATTGACTATTTGCATATTGACAAAGTTGCAATTGAGGCTTTACAATGATCTGATGTTACCATAAAATTTGCTACAAATGCTATTTTGGTAGAGAAATTAGCATTTGTGGGGCATGATTTTCTGTCACAGCGGCAATTCCGCATTAATGGATGTAAAAACGCCCCTTGAATCAATTTACATTTATTATCTGAAAGAAAATTCGGTGACATTTCATCTATGAAAATAAGGAGTTAAAATGTTTCTTTTCCTTTTTGTATTCAAATTTGTTTAAAAAAACACCACATTTGGTATGCAATGGCTGTTATAGTTACATATTTCCTCCCATCCTAAAATTCTACTACTTCCCCCAGGTGTCCTACAAAGGTCCTTTTCAAAACTACATCAAAATACAATTTTTAAAACTTGATGACAACAAAATACATTACATGTTCTACTTTTCATTTCAAAATTGACTTATATCACAAAACAATCATCTTTAGCAAAACCTCATTTATTCTTTACAACTGTTTTCCGTATAACAGTTGCATACTTCGTTTAGAAAAGAAGGATTACCATAAAAATAAGCGAGTGACTGACTACAGAAGAATAAACAGCTCTTCATTCAGGCTTCCTGTGGCTGAAATTAAAGGAGACAAAGTCAAATTCAAATGGAGATATGATAGATAATTAAAATAGAAACTTTATGCCAAAAGATGCATCTTAAAAGTTGATTCCATTCTCAAGATATTTGTGTTTAAGATGTTACTTAGAGGCTGCCATTTTGTGTTGAAATACTACCAATGATTACATCATTTGCCCCATGTGTTAGCAAATGTATATATTTTGTTATAAATAATCTTGAAATTTTTATCCAGTGTGCTTTGACATGGAAGTTCTAAAGGCTTGTATCAGTAATATCATGTACAAATAAAAATTCATAGGTCTTTGAAAGAAAAACTAATTTCTTATAAGCTAGAAAATTTGAAATAGGATTATAACGAAATACATTATATTGTTATCAAAAACTGTCATTTGTAGAGGGCAGTAAAAACAAAATGGCTGATCCTATGTAAGTTAATTTTGACAAAATTGATGTTTTAATTGGAAAATATTTGTTAGGTTGCTTTGGAAATTTTGGCACATGACTTATAATTATGTCTTCTATCATAACAAAGGAGGAAAAAAATATTATTTTCTACTTTTCCCAAATTTTCATGATGGTCCTTGGTCTATGAATGTCTGCAAAGTTTAAGCTGCACTGGCTGATCAAAGTGTGAATTTGATTTCTGAATTTTCAAAGAATTACAACAGACTGCTCAAAATCTGTATGTACAGTAAGTTGTTTCCTAAAATTTAGGTCACTCAGAATGATAAGAAAGTCTATTCCTGTTAGAATTTGTGTAGGGGTTTGGCAAAGACTCCAAAATGTCTTGTAAAAGTTAGCTGCATTCCTTCAAAGAATTAAAACCATCTCGATCTGGAGTTCCTTGCTCTCTCCCATCTCCGTTAAAGTTGATAGAGTTCCATGAAAATCACCTTTAAAAAAAAAATACCTTGACCAATCAAACTCTTACCAACCTTAATATAAAGGTCTATGAAATTGTTATTCTTGCAACATTATGTTTCATATGGTTAAAAGTTATCAAAATAGTCATAAACCTATCAAAATTGATCATGTTTTTTACAAAACAAGACAATTGTGACTTACTTGGCATTAAGTTGATTTATATTCTTATTAGCAAACTTACCAATTTGGATCTTACAGGATGCCACTTTTTCCATCAAACGCAATCAATTGAGTGGAGTCTGTAAAATATAATACACTTTTACTTTTCACTCAGTCCACAAAGTACAAGTCAGGAAATTTGATGATATAGTGAAAAATAGATGATTGATAAGACGAATGATGATTATTGATTAGCGATCACATTCTTTTCATTTTAATGACTGCCTGATTTGATACTATGACATTTAACTGCAAAAAGTACCTGTTTGATTGACTGATTAAAAGTCTGAAATTCAAAATGGTCAGTTTTTAACTGATTTTGAAAGACACTTTTGCTATTTTTATGGAGTTATAGCCTACATTCTTCCTATTAAGCTGAAGTTGTTGCTACCAGCCCATGTATGGTTTATAACCTACATTCTTCCTATTAAACTCAGTTTGTTGCTACCAGCCCATGGATGGTTTATAGCCTACATTCTTCCTATTAAGCTCAGGTTGTTGCTACCAGCCCATGGATGGTTTATAGCCTACATTCTTCCTATAGAGCTCAAGTTGTTTCTACCAGCCCATGGATAGTTTATAACCTACATTCTTCCTATTAGGGTCAAGTTGTTGCTACCAGCCCATGGATGGTTTATAGCCTACATTCTTCCTATTAAGCTCAGGTTGTTGCTACCAGCCCATGGATGGTTTATAGCCTACATTCTTCCTATTAAGCTCAAGTTGTTGCTACCAGCCCATGGATGGTTTATAGCCTACATTCTTTCTATTAAGCTCAGGTTGTTGCTATCAGCCCATGTATGGTTTATAGCCTACATTCTTCCTATTAAGCTGAAGTTGTTGCTACCAGCCTATGGATGGTTTATAGCCTACATTCTTCCTATTAAGCTCAGGTTGTTGCTACCAGCCCATGTATGGTTTATAGCCTACATTCTTCCTATTAAGCTCAGGTTGTTGCTACCAGCCCATGGATGGTTTATAGCCTACATTCTTCCTATTAAGCTCATGCCAGCCCATGTATGGTTAATAGCCTTCATTCTCCATATTAAGCTGAAGTTGTTGCTGCCAGCCCATGTATGGTTTATAACCTACATTTTTCCTATTAAGCTCAAGTTGTTGCTACCAGTCCATGTATGGTTTATAGCCTACATTCTTCCTATTAAGCTCAGGTTGTTGCTACCAGTCTATGGATGGTTTATAGCCTACATTCTTCCTATTAAGCTCAGGTTGTTGCTACCAGCCCATGTATGGTTTATAGCCTACATTGTTCCTATTAAGCTGAAGTTGTTGCTACCAGCCCATGTATGGTTTATAGCCTACATTCTTCCTATTAAGCTCATGTTGTTGTTGCTACCAGCCTATGGATGGTTTATAGCCTATATTCTTTCTGTTAGGCTGAAGTTGTTGCTACCAGCTCATGTATGGTTTATAGCCTACATTCTTCCTATTAAGCTCAAGTTGTTGCTACCAGCCTATGGATGGTTTATAGCCTACATTCTTTCTATTAAGCTCAATTTGTTGCTACCATCCCATGTATGGTTTATAGCCTATATTCTTTCATTAAGTTGTTACTACCAGCCCATCATGTTGTTGCTACCAGCCCATGGGTATGGTTTATAGCCTACATTCTTCCTATTAATGGATGGTTTATAGCCTATATTCTGTTGTTTATTCCTATTAAGCTCAAGTTGTTGCTACCAGCCCATGTATGGTTTATAGCCTACATTCTTCCCATTAAGCTCAAGTTGTTGCTACCAGTCCATATGTGGTTTATAGCCTATATTCTTCCTATTAAGCTGAAGTTGTTGCTACCAGCCCATGGATGGTTTATAGCCTATATTCTTCCTATTAAGCTCAAGTTGTTGCTACCAGCCCATGTATGGTTTATAGCCTACATTCTTCCTATTAAGCTCAAGTTGTTGCTACCAGCCCATGGATGGTTTATAGCCTACATTCTTCCTATTAAGCTCAAGTTGTTGCTACCAGCCCATGGATGGTTTATAGCCTACATTCTTCCTATTAAGCTCAATTTGTTGCTACCATCCCATGTATGGTTTATAGTCTACATTCTTTCTATTAAGCTCAGGTTGTTGCTACCAGCCTATGGATGGTTTATAGCCTACATTCTTCCTATTAAGCTAAAGTTGTTGCTACCAGTCCACGTATGGTTTATAGCCTATTTTCTTCCTATTAAGCTCAAGTTGTTGCTACCAGCCCATGTATTGTTTATAGCCTACATTCTTTCTATTAAGCTCAGGTTGTTGCTACCAGCCCATGGATGGTTTATAGCCTACATTCTTCCTATTAAGCTGACGTTGTTGCTACCAGCCTATGTATGGTTGATAGCCTATATTCTTCCCATTAAGCTGAGGTTGTTGCTACCAGTCCATGGATGGTTTATAGCCTACATTGTTCCTATTAAGCTGAACTTGTTGCTACCAGCCCATGGATTGTTAATAGCCTATATTTTTCCTATTAAGCTCAAGTTGTTGCTACCAGCTTATGGATGGTTTATAGCCTACATTGTTCCTATTAAGCTGAAATTGTTGCTACCAGCCCATTGATGGTTTATAGCCTACATTCTTCCTATTAAGCTCAAGTTGTTGCTACCAGTCCATGTATGTTTAAAGCCTACATTCTTGCTATTAAGCTGAAGTTGTTGCTACCAGCCCATGGATGGTTTATTGCCTACATTGTTCCTATTAAGCTCAAGTTGTTGCAACCAGCCCATGGATGGTTCATAGCCTATATTCTTCCTATTAAGCTCAAGTTGTTGCTACCAGCCTATGGATGGTTTATAGCCTACATTTTTCCTATTAAGCTGAAATTGTTGCTACCAGCCCATGAGTGGCTTATAGCCTACATTCCTATTAAGCTCAAGTTGTTGCTACCAGCCCATGTATGGTTTATAGCCTACATTGTTCCTATTAAGCTGAAGTTGTTGCTACCAGCCCATATATGGTTTATAGCCTACATTGTTCCTATTAAGCTGAAGTTGTTGCTACCAGCCCATGCATGGTTTATAGCCTATATTCCTATTAAGCTACTACCAGCCCATGCATGGTTTATAGCCTATATTCCTACTATTAGGCTCAAGTTGTTGCTACCAGCCCATGCATGGTTTATAGCCTACATTCTTCCTATTGAGCTGAAGTTGTTGCTACCAGCCCATGGATGGTTTATAGCCTACATTCTTCCTATTAAGCTGAAGTTGTTGCTACCAGCCCATGGATGGTTTATAGCCTACATTCTTCCTATTAAGCTGAAGTTGTTGCTACCAGCCCATGTATGGTTTATAGGCTATGTTCTTCCTATTAAGCTCATGATTTTGCTACCATTCCATGTATGGTTTATAGCCTATATTCTTTCTATTAAGCTCAAGTTGTTGCTACCAGCCCATGTATGGTTTATAGCCTACATTCTTCCTATTAAGCTGAAGTTGTTGCTACCAGCCCATGTATGGTTTATAGCCTACATTCTTCCTATTAACCTCAAGTTGTTGCTACCAGCCCATGTATGGTTTATAGCCTACATTCTTCCTATTAAGCTCAAGTTGTTGCTACTAGCTCATGGATGGTTTATAGCTCATTACATTCCATTGGATGGTTTATAGCCATGGATGGTTTATAGCGTACATCCTTCCTATTAAGCTCAGGTTGTTGCTACCAGCCCATGGATGGTTTATAGCCTTCACTCTTCCTATAAGCTGAGGTTGTTGCTACCAGTCCATAGATTGTTTATAGCCTACATTGTTCCTATTAAGCTGAAGTTGTTGCTACCAGCCCATGGATGGATTATAGCCTTCATTATTCCTATTAAGCTCATGTTTTTGCTACCAGCCAGCCCATCGATAGTTTGTAGCCTATGTTCTCCCTATTAAGCTCAAATGCTGCTATCAACCCATGGATCTTTTATCATACCTGATACTGTAACTCTGTAGCTTTCTGAAAGTGACCCATAATGTATTCTGTCTTGTTCAATTTCTGTATTCAGAAACAAAATGCTAACAAAAAATCAAACTTCACTCCTCTGGTGGCTACAAAATTCTTTTGAACTTGAACTTAATCCTCTATTTCTGTATGATTATAATTCAACAAAGAGGTAAACAAAACACATATGCTATTTGGTGTTTCATCAGTTTTATAGGTTGCAAACACAAGACATGCTGTTTGGTGTTTCATCAGTTGCAAACACAAGACATATGATCCTTGGTGTTTCACCAATGCTATCGAAAGCAAACACCTTTTCTACTTGTATAAGTTGCAAACACAAGACATGCTATTTGGTGTTTCAACAGTTTTATAAGTTGCAAACACAACATTCTATTCGGTGTTTCATCAGTTTTTATAAGTTGCAAACAAAACTCATGCTATTTGGTGTTTCATCAGTTTTATAAGTTGCAAACACAAGACATGCTATTTGGTGTTTCATCAGTTGCAAACACAAGACACATGCTCCTTGGTGTTTCACCAATGCTATTGAAAGCAAACACCTTTTCTACTTGTATAAGTTGCAAGCACAAGACATGCTATTTGGTGTTTCATCAGTTTTATAAGTTGCAAACACAAGATATTCTATTTGGTGTTTCATCAGTTTTTATAAGTTGCAAACAAAACACATATGCTATTTGGTGTTTCATCAGTTTTATAAGTTGCAAACACAAGACATGCTGTTTGGTGTTTCATCAGTTGCAAATACAAGACACACGCTCCTTGGTTTTTCACCAATACTATTGAAAGCAAACACCTCTTCTACTTGTATAAGTTGCAAACACAAGACATGCTATTTGGTGTTTCATCAGTTTTATAAGTTGCAAACACAAGACATGCTATTTGCTGTTTCATCAGATACAAATACAAGACATGCTCCTTGGTGTTACCAATGTATTGCAAGCAAACACCTCTTCTACTTGTATAAGTTGCAAACACAAGACATGCTATTTGGTGTTTCATCAGTTTTTTAAGTTGTAAACAAGACATTCTATTCGGTGTTTCGTCAGTGCAATATACACCTTCATTTTAAGGGTCACTATCTATTAAGGATCTCTCAGATGCTACCACTTCAAGACTTATACTAATACAATGGAGGTGATTGCTAAACACCTCTTCTATTTTTATAAGTTGCAGACACAAGATTTATGCTATTTCATGTTTCGTTAGTGCTATAGAAACCTTCATATTAAGGATTACTATGATATATTAAGGTTCTTTCAGATCCTACCACTTCCAGACTTTTAAAACAATGGGGGTGATTGCTAAACACCTCTTCTACTTTTATAAGTTGCAGACACAAGATATACTATTTGGTGTTTCATCAGTGCTATAGAAACCTTCATTTGAAGGATTACTATGATCTTTTAAGGATCTCTCAGATCCTACCACTTTGAGACTTAATACAATGAAGGTGATTGTTAAACACCTCTTCTACTTTTATAAGTTGCAGACATAAGACATGCTATTTGGTGTTTCATCAGTGCTATGGAAACCTCCATTTTAAGGATCACAAAGGTCTTTTAAGGATCTCTCAGATCCTACCACTTTAAAATTTAATACAATGGAGGTTCCCATGTACAAGTAATGCATCAAGCATCCTATATACTTTAATGATATACAACTCTAAAGACAGCCATGGGCTCAAGAACAATTCCATCTCGATTAAAAAACCCAAAGATTGAATAGTTAGAGCAAAACCTCTTTTTTTTTTTTACACATCTCTTTTATCAACTGAATTTTTTTATCTTTTTAAGTAGATATCAAATAGATGTTACCCTGTAATTGCTTAATATGTACAACTTTCCAGTGTTGTTTAACATTAATGCTTATCCATTTGAAAAACATACTTTTTTTCTAGAATCAGTTAAGGTATGAAGAAATAAATTAAGGTTAATCAACATGAAAGCTTTAACACCCTATGCAGTCTATTCAAACAGATTTAAGCCAAGCGTGATTATACTTCAGTGCTTCGATCAATCAACTGCTGGGGGAATTTTCCTAACCACTCAGTTGCAGAAGAAAGAGTTATATGCAATAATGCGCATGTGTATAACGTGTAGAAGACATATGATAAGCGTTTGAAAGCATTTTTTCATGTTTGTCCCAATACTGCCAATGAATTGTGCAGACACTGAAAAATCCCCCAATATTTGATTGGTCAATAAGATTTCCCCAAAGTAGGATTGACCCACTGGACTTATAAATCAGCCATGTGACATTATTTAAATCAGTTTTTAAAATCAAATTGAAGAATTGAAAAGGTATATTATATATAATATCCTCCAGTCCATGTATAATATAATATCCTCCATTTTTATACTGATATATACAGAGGATTTACAATCTTGGACAAAACTTGTTGGAACACAGGTTTCATCTCAACACAAACCTGCAAATGAAAAAAAAAAAATTAATATCTGCAGTTTGATGTGTACTTCTATAGTTCACGGCTTTAATATAATGCTACATACATGTACATGGATAGCAATTTTTCATTTTAAATAACATATCAAACAAGGTTTTTAATTCTGAATAATGCACTCTTCCAAGTTACAGATCATCAAACTCACTCAAATTTTGGAATATGCAAAATGTATTCATTATTAATGAAAAACATCTCAAAATTTTAAATGCATATTCTTTAAATAAACTTCATTTATGGAAAACTATGAGAATATCTTTTAAACTTAGTTGTTGATTAATAAACGGCCGCTCACCTTGAAAAATTTCAGGCAGACTGTCTAATATTTGCACACTCGTACACAACAAATTTGCATTTTAAATCAAAAAGTTGTAAATTTGTTAATCTTTAACAGATATTAAGAGGATTGCGTAATTTGTTTTAATTCACATGAGTTGTTAACAAAGTTTTATACAAGATAGCAAGTGTTGCCTCAACCTGTTCACATACCTGATAAATTCATACTCGTTTTAAATTATTACTACTGACAGTTCTGAAATCATAATACACTGTGAAATAGTTGCATGTGACCTGTCTGGAAATTTAAATGAAAACTGATGCATTACAATCTCACTTCCTTAACCCTTACCTTAAAGGGTTAAGCACAGGCTGATTATTGAAGGGTCCTCTTGCTTTCAGAGCAGCATAGTTGGGCTCGTTCTGCTTCAGTGAGCTGGTGGGCTGCCCACTGAGATGATGCTGCATATATTTTTGAGTTGGTACACTTTCCGCAGGCTCATTAACCCTTAAAGGACTGGCGCTTTCTTGAAAAAAGGCTTGGGAGGCGCAGTCAAAGATAGGGCACCCAAATCGATAATGACACTGGCGACCGGTCCTTAAAGGGTTAAAGGTCTGGACATTTAGCAATTTCTACAATGATTAAATAAAGTATTAAATTCTAAGCAAATCAGTGTTCTCACACCGCCCAGATGGCGTCTCACAGCACCCAGATGGCATCTCACACCTCCCAGATGGCATCTCACCTCCCAGATGGCCGGCCTCTCACACCTCCCAGATGGCCTCTCACATCAGAGAGATCGCTGCTCTGACAGCATCACACAGCCAAGATTGCAGAGTTGGCAGCCTCTCACACTGCCGGGCAGTGTGAGAGACTCGAGTTGGTGATCTCGGCAGTGTAAGAGGCCGTCTGGGCAGCTTTGGCGGTGTGAGAGCTAAACCAACTTGGCGGTGTGACAGGTCTTCTGGTCAGCCATCTGGGCTTTGTGAGAGGCCATATGTGCGACCTTTTGGGCGGTGTGAGAGGCTGTCGGGTCAGCAATCTCAAGAAGTGTGAGAGGCTGTCAGAGCGGCAATCTCTCCGATGTGAGAGGGCGTCTAGGTGGTGTGAGAGGCGTTTGGTCAGCAATATGGGCAGTGTGAGAAGACGTCTGGGCAGTGTAAGAGGCCGTGTGGGTGGTGTAAGAGAACATCAGGATGGCGTGAGATGCCATATGTGTGGCATTCTGGGCAGGTCAAGCTTCACATCAGAGAGATTGCTGCTCTGACAGCCTCTCACACAGAGGAGATCGCCAAATCAACAGCCTCTCACAATGCACAGAAGGCTGCCCTGACAACCTCTGAAACTGCCCAGAAGGCTGCACATATGGCCTTTAACACCACCCAGATGGATGTCTGGGTGGTGTGAGAGGCCTTCTGGTTGGCCATATGGGCGTTGTGAGAGGCCGTGTGCGACCTTCTTGGCGGTGTGAGAGGCTGTCTGGGCAGTGTAACAGGCCGTCTGGGTGGTGTGAGAGAACATCAGGGCGGCTGTCTGGGCGTGTGAGAGGCTATATGTGTGGCCTGGTTGGTGTGAGAGGCCTCACATCAGAGAGATCACCGCTCCGACAGGGTCTCACACAGCCGAATCAACAGGCACTCTACTGCACAGAAGGCCGCCTCGACGGACTCTCACGCCGCCTAGGTCGCACATACAGCCTTTCACACCACCCAGATGGCCTCTCACGCCCCAAGACAGCCACTCACACAGCCAAGACGGCCTCTGACATCGCCAAGCAGTCTCCCAGACTATTATACTGCGCTGAATGCCGCCCGAGGGCTTCTCACACCGCAAAGAAGGCCGCATTTATGGCCTCTCTCCAATCTTAGATGGCCAACCAGAAGGCCTGTCACACCACCACCAAGAAGCCTTCAGATGGCCTCTTACACTGCCCATACAGCCTCTCACACTGCCAAGAAGGCTGCTCTGATGTTCTCTCACACCACCCAGACGGCGGCCTCTTACAACAGACAAATCGCCGCTCTGACAGCCTCTCACACTGCCGATATCGCAGACTCGAAAATCTCTCACACCGCCCAGAAGGTTGCACAACGCCCAGATGGCCAACCAGAAGGACTCTCACACTACCCAGACGGCCTCTCACACCGCCAAGATGGACTCTCACACTACCCAGACAGCCTTTCACACCGCCAAGATGGACTCTCACACCACCCAGACGGCCTCTCACACCACCAAGATGGACTTTCACACTACCCAGATGGCCTCTCACACCGCCAAGATGGCCTTTCACACCGCCAAGACGGCCTCTCACACCGCCATGACGGCCTCTCACACCGCCGAGACGGCCTCTCACACCGCCGAGACGGCTTCACACACCGCCGAGTTGGCCTCTCACACTGCCGAGACGGCTTAACACACCGCCGAGTTGGCCTCTCACACCGCCGAGACGGCCTCACACACCGCCGAGACGGCCTCTCACACACCGCTGAGACGGCCTCTCACACCGCCGAGGCGACCTCTCTGAGACGGCCTGTCACACCGCCGAGCAGCCTCTCACACCGCCAAGATGGCCTCTTCACACCGCCAAGCAGGCCTCTCACACCGCCAAGCAGTCGCCCAGATGGTCTCTTACAATGCCAAGACGGCTGCTCACATCAGAGAGATTGCACATATGGCTACGCACAACGCCCAGACAGTGGAGCAGAAGGTCTCTCACACTACCAAGACGGCCTCTCACACCACCCAGACCGCCACGATGTTCACTCACAGCGATCGCCGCTCTGACAGCCTCTCACACCGCCGAAATTGCTGACTCGACAGCCTCTCGCACCATTCAAACGGTCGCACATACGGCCTGACACAATGCCCAGATGGCCAACCAGAAGGCTTCTTAAACCACCCAGACGGCCTATCACACCACAGACATCGCCGCCTCAAAAGCCTTATGGCTCAGAAGGTCGCCCTGACAGCCTCTCACACCGACCAGAAGGACACGCATATGGCCTCTCACACTGCCCAGACGCACGCCCCTGATATTCTCTCACACCACCCAGATGGCCTCTTACACTGCCTAGACGGCATCTCACACCGCAAAGAAGGGTGAACATATGGCCTCTCACAATGCCCAGATCGCCTCTCACACCACCAAGACGGCCACTCGCACCACCAATATGGCCACTCACACCACCAAGACGACCGCCAAGTAGTCTTCCACTGCGCAGAAGGCCGCCCAATGGCTTCTCACACCGCAAAGAAGGGCGAACATACAGCCTTTCACAATGCCCAGACGGCCTCTCACATCAGAGAGATCGCTGCTCTTGACAGCCCTCTTACATCGCCGAGATTGCAGACTCGACAGCTTCTCACATCTTACAAAAGGTCGCACATATGGCATCTCACAATGCCCAGATGGCCAGCCAGAAGGCATCTCACACTACCCAGACAGCTTCTCACACCGCCAAGCAGTCGCCCAAATGGACTCTTACACTGCCAAGACAGCCTCTCACACCGCCCAGAAAACCGCCCTGATATTCTCTCACACCACCCAGACGGCCTCTGACACTGCCCAGATGGCCTCTCACACCAGAGAGATCACACATACGGCCTCTCACAATGCCCAGATGGCCAAGCAAAAGACCTCTAACACCACCAAGACGGCCTCTCACACCCCCTAGAAAACCGCCCTGATATTTTCTCACACCACCCAGACGGCCTCTTACACTGCCCAGATGGCCTTTCACACCAAAGAGATCGCTCATACGGCCTCTCACAATGCCCAGATGGCCGACCAGAAGGCTTCTCAAACCACCCAGACGGCCTATCACACCACAGACATCGCCGCCTTAAAAGCCTCATGGCTCAGAAGGTCGCCCTGACAGCCTCTCACACCGACCAGAAGGACACGCATATGGCCTCTCACACTGCCCAGACGCGCCCCCTGATATTCTCTCACACCACCCAGACGGCCTCTTACACTGCCTAGACGGCATCTCACACCGCAAAGAAGGCAAAGAAGGGTGAACATATGGCTTCTCACAACGCCCAGATCGCCTCTCACACCACCAAGACGGCCACTCGCACCACCAATATGGCCACTCACACCACCAAGACGACCGCCAAGTAGTCTTCCACTGCGCAGAAGGCCGCCCAATGGCTTCTCACACCGCAAAGAAGGGCGAACATACGGCCTTTCACAATGCCCAGATGACCTCTCACATCAGAGAGATCGCTGCTCTTGACAGCCCTCTTACATCGCCGAGATTGCAGACTCGACAGCTTCTCACATCTTACAAAAGGTCGCACATATGGCATCTCACAATGCCCAGATGGCCAACCAGAAGGCATCTCACACTACCCAGACAGCTTCTCACACCGCCAAGCAGTCACCCAGATGGACTCTTACACTGCCAAGACAGCCTCTCACACCGCCCCAAAAACCGCCCTGATATTCTCTCTCACACCACCCAGACGGCCTCTGACACTGCCCAGATGGCCTCTCACACCAGAGAGATCACACATACGGCCTCTCACAATGCCCAGATGGCCAAGCAAAAGACCTCTAACACCACCAAGACGGCCTCTCACACCGCCTAGAAAACCGCCCTGATATTTTTTCACACCACCCAGACGGCCTCTTACACTGCCCAAATAGCCTTTCACACCAAAGAGATCGCTCATACGGCCTCTCACAATGCCCAGATGGCCGAGCAAAAGGCCTCTCACACCACCAAGACGGCCTCTCACACCGCCCAGAAGACCGCCCTGATGTTTTCTCACACCGTTCAGACAGCCTTTTACACTGCGCAGACGGCTTCTCACACCGCCCACATGGCCTCTCAGATCAGAGATCACCGCTCTGACAGCCTCTCACACTGCAGTGATCGCCGACTCGACAGCCTCTTACACTTCCCACAAGGTTGCACATACGGCCTCTCACAATGCCCAGATGGCCGACCAGAAGGCTTCTCAAACCACCCAGACGGCCTATCACACCACAGACATCGCCGCCTTAAAAGCCTCATGGCTCAGAAGGTCGCCCTGACAGCCTCTCACACCGACCAGAAGGACACGCATATGGCCTCTCACACTGCCCAGACGCGCCCCCTGATATTCTCTCACACCACCCAGACGGCCTCTTACACTGCCTAGACGGCATCTCACACCGCAAAGAAGGCAAAGAAGGGTGAACATATGGCTTCTCACAACGCCCAGATCGCCTCTCACACCACCAAGACGGCCACTCGCACCACCAATATGGCCACTCACACCACCAAGACGACCGCCAAGTAGTCTTCCACTGCGCAGAAGGCCGCCCAATGGCTTCTCACACCGCAAAGAAGGGCGAACATACGGCCTTTCACAATGCCCAGATGGCCTCTCACATCAGAGAGATCGCTGCTCTTGACAGCCCTCTTACATCGCCGAGATTGCAGACTCGACAGCTTCTCACATCTTACAAAGGTCGCACATATGGCATCTCACAATGCCCAGATGGCCAACCAGAAGGCATCTCACACTACCCAGACAGCTTCTCACACCGCCAAGCAGTCGCCCAGATGGACTCTTACACTGCCAAGACAGCCTCTCACACCGCCCGAAAACCGCCCTGATATTCTCTCACACCACCCAGACGGCCTCTGACACTGCCCAGATGGCCTCTCACACCAGAGAGATCACACATACGGCCTCTCACAATGCCCAGATGGCCAAGCAAAAGACCTCTCACACCACCAAGATGGCCTCTCACACCGCCCAGAAAACCGCCCTGATATTCTCTCACACCACCCAGACGGCCTCTTACACTGCCCAGATGGCCTCTCACACCAGAGAGATCGCTCATACGGCCTCTCACAATGCCCAGATGGCCGAGCAAAAGGCCTCTCACACCACCAAGACGGCCTCTCACACCGCCCAGAAGACCGCCCTGATGTTTTCTCACACCATTCAGACAGCCTCTTACTCTGCGCAGACGGCTTCTCACACCGCCCACATGGCCTCTCAGATCAGAGATCACCGCTCTGACAGCCTCTCACACTGCAGTGATCGCCGACTCGACAGCCTCTAGCACTTCCCACAAGGTTGCACATACGGCCTCTCACAACTCCCATATGGCCAATCAGAAGGCCTCTCACACCACCAAGATGGCTGCTCACACCGCCAAGACGATCTCTTACACCGCCAAACAGTCCTCTCACACCACCAAACAGTCGCCCGACGGCCTCTCACATGGACCAAAAGTCCACACATATGGCCTCTCACACCGCTCAGACGGCCATCCTGATTTTCTATTACACCACCCAGACAGCCTCTTACACTGCCCAGATGGAATCTAACACCGCCCATATGGCCGACTACACCACCAAGATGGCCTCTCACATCAGCCAAGCAGAAGGCCTCTCACACCGCCCAGATGGACTCTAACACTGCCCAGACAGCCTCTCACATCGCCGAGTAGACAGCCTCTCACACCGCGGCATGATAACGATGACTCTGCTGGATGACCACAATGAATCTGTGAAAAAAGAAAAGATGGTGAACCCGCAGCCTGATGACCATGATGCTGCTGCATGAGGACGAATCTGTGGAAGAAAGAAAAGATGGTGAAACTGCAGCCTGATGATAATGATGCTTCTGGATGTAGAAGAATCTGTGGAAGAAAGAAAAGATGGTGAATCTGCGGTCCAATGACCATGACGCTGCTGGATGAGGATGAATCTCTGGAAGAAAGAAAATATGGTGAATCCGCGGCCTGATGACGATGATGCTGCTGGATAAGGACGAATTTGTGGGAGAAAGAAAAGATGGTGAACCCCCGGCCCCAAGATGATGACGCTGCTGGATGAGGACGAATCTGTGGAAGAAAGAAAAGATGGTGAATCCACGGCCTGATGAGAATGACACTCCTGGATGAAGACGAATCTGTGGAAGAAGGAAAAGATGGTGAATCCACGGCCTGATGACAATGACACTCCTGGATGAAGACGAATCTGTGGAAGAAAGAAAAGATGGTGAATCCACGGCCTGATGACAATGACACTCCTGGATGAGGATGAATCTGTGGAAGAAAGACAAGATGGTGAATCCACGGCCTGATGACCATGATGCTACTGGATGAGGACAAATCTGTGGAAGAAAGAAAAGATGGTGAATTTACGGCCCAATGACCATGACAATGCTGGATGAGGACAAATCTGTGGACGAAAGAAAAGATGGTGAATCCACGGCCCAATGACCATGATGCTGCTGGATGAAGACAAATCTGTGGAAGAAAGAAAAGATAATGAATTTACGGCCTGATGACAATGACACTGCTGGATGAAGACGAATCTGTGGAAGAAAGAAAATATTGTGAATCCGCGGCCCGATGACCATGATGCGGCTGGATAAAGATGACATTGTGGAAGAAAGAAAAGATGGTGAATTCCCGCCCGATGACGCTGCGGGATGAAGACGAATCTGTGGAAGAAAGAAAAGATGGTGAATCCTCGGCCCAATGACGATGATGCTGCTGGATGAGGACAAATCTGTGGAAATAAAAAGATGGTGAATCCGCGGCCCGATGACCATGACGATGCTGGATGAGGACAAATCTGTGGACAAAAGAAAAGATGGTGAATCTGCTGCCTGATGGCCATGATGCTGCTGGATAAAGACAAATCTGTGGAAGACAGAAAAGATGGTTTATCTGCAGCCCGATGGCCATGACACTGCTGGATTGGATGAATGTGTGAAAGAAAGAAAAGATGTTGAATCTGCGGCCTGATGACCATGGTATTGCTGGATGAAGACGACTCTGTGGAAGAAAGAAAAGATGGTGAATTTCTGGCCCAATGACGATGATGCTGGATGAAGACGAATCTGTGGAAGAAAGAAAAGATGGTAAATCTGCGGCCCGATGACCATGACGATGCTGGATGAGGACAAATCTGTGGACAAAAGAAAAGATGGTGAATCCGCGGCCCGATGGCCATGATGCTGCTGGATAAGGACAAATCTGTGGAAGAAAGAAAAGATGGTGAATCCGCGGCTCGATGACCATGACGTTGCTGGATGAGGACAAATCTGTGGACAAAAGAAAAGATGGTGACACTGCAATTGATGAGCTGGATGACACATCTGTGGAAGAAAGAAAAGATAGTGAATCCGCGGCCCGATGACCATGACGTTGCTGGATGAGGACAAATCTGTGGAATAAAGAAAAGATGATGAATCCCCGGCCCCATGACGATGACGCTGCTGGATGAGGAATCTGTAAAAGAAGGTGAATCCACGGCCCCATGATGATGATGCTGCTGGATGAGGACGAATCTGTGGAAGAAAGAAATGATGGTGAATCCCAACCCATGTCCCACACGGTATCCCACCCCATATCCCACATGACATCCCATAGGATCCATAAGAAGTCTCATCCTAGCTATCACAGTCTCTGATTGAGCATAATATGTATGAAAGTGTCAGTTCATAAAACTTATATGCAAATGAAGTGTTGAATAAGACAAAAAAGGCGGAGTCAAATAATTATGCATGATATAGCCCTTGGTGTATATCACATGGTATATATTACATCATATTTCCCGCATGGCCCCCATCCATGCCCCACATGGCCCCCATCCATGCCCCACATGGCATCTCTCCCTATGTTTATATGCAGTCACATCTTGTCACACTCCCTGACAGAGCATACTAAATAAAAAGTCTGGTCAGTTTATACACTGAATCAACTTTATGCAAATGACCACAATAACAAAGGCGGAGTTTAATAATTTTGAAGGATTTTAAATCTCCAGTGCTACGAGAGATTCACGCTTAAGGATCTCTGAAGAATATTGGAAAATTATATCATTTTACAGTTATTTTTAAGGAAATATCAAATATTTTGTTTTCAGGAAACTAGAATTCAATCTGTCTTAAGTGTCTCTGAAAAACTTTTGGAAGGAAATTCTAACCTTCCATAATTATATCTGAAGAAACTATCTTCTCAGAGGAACTTTGAAGAAACTTGAGCATTTTCTGAAGAATTCTCAAACAAATTAACATTTATATTAGCATTTCAAGATTTTTACAATAAGCCCCGCCTACTCATTAATGTGCATGATATCACTACCAAAAAACAATAGGAAACATCTACAAACTATGGGTTATCTGTGTACAGCACATGACATGAATCCAGCGTTTTCTTTTTGAGATATACCATGTTTACAAGGTCTTTTTAGCAAAACCATATTAAGCCCGCCTACTGCGCACACGTAGGAAATTCAGTGGTTTTATACAATGAATACACTAGCTAACAACATACTAGCTAACAACATAATTATTTTAAATTATACTAACAACATAATTATACTAAATATAAAATCAGACAAGTGATTGTTAAAATATGAGCATTTCAAAATGTTAACATTGGGCCCCACCTACTCATTTTTATGCATTCCATCACCACCAAAAACAATTGGGCACATCTAAAGTTCATGGGTTATCTGTGTACCAAATATAATGTGAATCGAGTGTACCATTTTTGAGATACCGTGCTTCCAAGATCTTTTCAACAAAATCATGTTAAGTCCCGCCCACTGCATAGCCTACAAATTAAATTTACATTAAACCCCGCCCAGTCCTTAAAATGCATGACATGATCACTAAAACAATAGGGCACATCCACAGACGAGCTTGCTGTCACAGATACACATACATACATACACCCACCCATGCATACATACACACGTCAGCATGACTGCTTAGGTTCCTTAGTAATGCCATTAGCATTGGAACCAAAAATGGGATGTTCCATTTTCTTTTATTAAATCATTTCTCTCTTATAAAGAATATTATATTTGTCATCAATATACAAGGGTAATCTATAATTCATATTGCTCGAATTAATCCAGTCCACACGCTCCCGATTGGGACATCGAGACAAGTCTAAAAAGTTCAGCCATTAATTTTGTTTTTGCTTGTCACAATTCTGTAATTCCAAAGTTGTATACTTTGGAAATGATATTGGAATTAACATTTCTGTATAATTTCAGTTTTCTTTGGTGATTAAAATGTTAAAATATGCTCTACAAAAAATATTGAAATTATTTTTTTTAAAGATTACATTAAAATTACCTGGTGAATGTCAAATCTGCGCTGGTGAAAATAAAGAAAATAATTTTATCCTGTTACATTAATAAATTTTGAATATTTTGCATGCATTTTTTCTGCCTTTGGCTTAAACCTATTTAACCGTTATATATTTCTTTAGAGCGATTTGAATTTAGAAAGATGCATTGTGGGTGATAATGACAAAATTCTCCTGATCGGGAGATATCCCGTTTAGGAGCGTGGACTGGACTGACCCTAAAAGCAATGTGCTTGGATAGCAGTGGATGTACTTTGTATTGTGCATTGCCATTAATTGGCAGGATTATGGGGTGGGAAGGGGGAATTTCCCCTTCTTTTCTCTGAATGTTGTCTTTTGTAGGGTGATTTTTTGTATTTTAGTATGATTTTGTGATTTTGCTTCTATGGCTAAGCGATGATGTAGCAAATGATAGTTTATAGATCAACTACATGATGATGCTTACAGTGCATGTTCAAATGAGCTTTCTTTTGATATGCCTCTCTGGGCAGCTTCCTTCATCTGAAATATTGGACAGAATAATGACATAATCACACTTTTCATTATTATATTGGGTAGATACCTGTATTTTAAAACATACATATCAAAGTCTATAATGCTACTCGACAGTGGAGTTTTTATGGGGCAATTAGGGTGTTAGCCATTTTGTTATGCATATTGACTGAATTATCACTAATTCTGAACCAAAACTCTTCCATTTTGCACAAAAATCTTCAATTATGCACTAAAAATCTTCAATTTTGGAACAAAATTGACAATATAGGGCCACAAATCTTCAAATTTGACCAGAACATTCCATTATGGTCAAGTCTACAACTTCAGACCCAAAGCCTTCATGTTTGGACCAAGATAGGGAGGTGAATGTCTTAGTATGATTTATTTTTCCCACGAAGATTCCAAAGCTAAACACGCCCCTGCTATTTGGTCACTTTGAAACCTGACCTTAATGATCAAATGCCCATGATCATAATCGGTCAATTTTACGATGTCTCACTCATTTTACAGTCATTGATGCAGCGAACCAGCAAGTAAATTAACGATTTTATAACTAATAGCGATGACAACAGTAACACATTGTAAGCAGTACTCCCAATATTGGGGGAATTTCTCCCGATCCCTGGATCCTAGGAGGCCTGGGTCATATGGGACCTTAAAAATTACGAAAAAGAATGTGCGTTCAGCAGTGGCTCCCAAAATTAACAAAGGCCCATGTTTGACAACAGAAATAGGTGATAGGTGATCTTTTATTTGCTCTGCAGATTTATCTGATATGGGGCTGGGGTTTCAGTTTCCCCTCCAGGGCTCCGTGATCTTCTCAGCAGCCCTGATTGTTAGTACAGGGATCAATAAGCACAGCACTTTCTTTTAAACAAATTGCTATTGTTGCATGAAAGATTTGCGCCCTTATATCAGCGATGTTCTGATTTTCCACATGTTGGAAAATCTCAGTCACTGAAAATTCACACATCATCACCCCCACACTCCACACATACAGTATACAATTATAGATACACTGTACATACGGAACGTACAAAGTTTATTTCAGGAATGATTTAAGCCTGGCACAGCGCGTCCACTATTTTACGAAATATTGAGTAAAGGCGCTGCGAGAAGCACTCGTAGATTTCGGAGGAAAATTTTGGCATTGTAATTAAATGAAATGGTTTAAACAGGGAGCATGAGTTCATTCGCCCTATACTACGCATTGGCCGAAGGCTGGGAGACGAAACTTCTATACATACAGTGTGGGGAAAACGTGATGCGTTTATGTAGCCATCGTAGCCATTTTTATTCCAGCGTGCTTTTTTTCGTACAAGCTTTGAAAAGCATGGTATACATTTAAGTGAATGATGGATTTCGTAAAATTGGCATACATTACAGGTCTAAAAATGTTACACATCTCGATTTTTTTAAAAAAAAAATTAATGCCCTTTATGTTTAACGTAATTTAAGGTGTGTTTTTTCGAGACTAGTACGCGCATTGCGGGAAGAACCATGCGTATGTAACATGTAAAATATGAAATATGCTTAATTACCCAGCAAATGTACCAGTAAGATACGTATGATATCCGAGCGACTAATTGCTATAAACTTCAATAGGCCTAAATAATTATTTCAAACTGCACAATCAAAGTGGGCCTAGGCTAACGTTAGGCCTACTTATTCGTCATGTAGGCCTACCCACGTTCCAGGCCGTTTTATTTTTTCTTCCCCACTGATCTGTTTTTTTCTTTTCTTGTTGACTGACGTTCACTGATTGCGTGTCGTTTCTGACTTAGCCTTCGGCCTGACGGAGAACAAATGTCGCAGTGATAACATACGTGTAGGCCTACGTGGGTTGTGACATTTAGGCCTAACGTTAGGCTAGGACTTATAACGAATAAATCAATTAACAATTAGGCTAGGCCTATAAAGAATTTTAATCAGCAATTGGTAGAGATAACGATGTTTTCAATCTTTCCTTAGCCTAGTTGGATAAAATTATATTATTTAGAAATAGTACTGTTCGTGAGATAAAAAAACTAAGTTAGGCACTAATAGTTAGGCCTAATTCAACTTGCCATAGGCAATACTTGCAATGATATGCCTATGTATAGTGGTCATGTAGCTAGTTGCTATAGCATATACTATAGCCATGTGCATCGGCTGTATTTTAAGTAGTGTGGAGCATGTAGGCATGATACTGAGTAAGATGTTTATCTCACTATAGCATAGGCCGCGCCTACGTTAGTTATTATACACATCGATCAGTACGGTTGACATTGGGATTGTCGTATCAGAGAGTGACGTCATTCGGCCTATATTTCATGTCGAATAATGTCACGCTCTCTGGTGGTACTAGGGCCAACCATCAGTAAACGGCAGCCATCACTGACAGTAACACGGCTGGCATCAGTCCGACGATACTACGTGCAGTACTAATGTAAGCGCGCCTTGACCTACAGTCAAAATTGTTATCTGACCAGAGTGATGTAACTTAGTCGTAACGTTAGGCCCCCTAAAATTCGGCGGTGGTCGAAACTCGGGTCAACCATTGGCACTAGGCCCCTTAATATACTCCTCTTCCTGCATGTACAAAGATTCGATCGAACGGATTGCCCTAGAGCTAGCCTAGTCCCTACTGTCGCTGGTAAATTATTTTTGGGGGTGCATAAAAATGGCGGTGCATAAAAATTTGGGGGTGTACGAAAATCGGGGGTGCCTATACTAGTAGAACGTAGGCCTAATCTGGTACACATTTTTTGTATCGTTATGCTTATGGTTATGGTAAGAAAACTTATATAGCGCACATTACTGCAAAACGATGCACTCAATGGCGCTTTACAAAAATAACTAAAATATAAATAAACAACTCAAGTGCTACAAAGAATCATGAATAAACATAAAAAGATATGTGAACTACGAGTAAAAATATGATTACGAAAAATACTGAGTAAATAAATGGGTTTTCAAAGCCTTCTTAAACATTGGGAGGGTGGCGGTATTTCTAACATTAATAGGGAGGCCAGTCCAGAGTGTGGGTTCACTTCGCTTCGCTTGAGATCTAGGGGGAGCTACTGTAGCGGTTTGGTACTTCCCTCAGCTGCATTGTCTCAGGTTGTGTAAAGCTATTGTTATACATTCCCTTTGCGTTCCAGGTTCAGTTCAGTTCTGTGTGTTGTGGAATGTTTTGTTTGGTTCTTAGTCCTTTGCTGTTTGTTCAGTTTGTGGGCAACATGCACATGTGCATTCTTATCTCATTTCTGACTGCAGCAGACTAGGGAAAACATGTCTTGTCTTGGAGCTAAAAAGCTTGTCAGCTGAGTTGCTTTACTTGATCTAAGTACCTTTATATTCTCTTGGTACCTTTCTATGTACTTATGGTGGTCATGTCTTTATTATACCATGCACTTTTGCCTTGTGATTCTATTACTATTACAAGTTAATGATATACTGTATGTACATCAATCATATGTGCCATACATTATCTACAGTATCAACGCATTGTGTGCCAAAGCTAACTCACCTGCTTGGTATACATTTCTTCTTGCATTTCATTAGTTCCCGTGCTTTTGCTACGGCATTACTGCCTACGGTATTGGCAATGCATGTTATGTACCTAATTATTCACTGGGTATCTTCTGCTCAGCACATGAGCGTCCTGCCCTACCGACCACGCGGTAACCTTTTCTGCTCATTCACTCACTTGGTCTATCGACCGTACAGCAACTCACCTGGAATATTCCTAACCGAGTCACTTGGATTGTCAGATTGTTGCTGTGGTCATGTTGGTATATCCTATCAACCACCTACCCACTGTGCTGGCATATCCCACTAGTTTACGTACGACATCTCGCTTCAACATGGCCCGCCCCTTGTATTTATTTATCATTACATCTTCGTTGTATGGTAGCATGTTCTTATACTAGCATGCACGCTCTGTCTATTTACTTAGTTACGCTTGTATTTATAGGGATCCTCTTTTTGTTTTCATCTACAGGACCCCCAGGGTGACAGCAGGTTACTGGGCCACACCACGTCATTCAAACCGGTGGAACTATAAGGTCAGTCACCACAGATTTTTAATGTGGTCGATTGCAGGAAATGCATTAGCTTACGTATCACTGGGGTGGGGAAAATTAAATTCAGTCCTTCAAATAGCCTGATAGTCGAAGCCCTGGTAGTGGTCCATGGGGCGATGACCCCTGAAGCCCTGTTTTTCACGTGATTTCCATTGCAGAATATTATTTAATATTGTGTCAAATCCAGGGTCTACAGGTCTAAGCCTTGCATTTCTCGTGATTTTGATAGCAGAAAATTGCTTAAAATTGTGTCAAATTAAAGAGCTTCGGTCAAATCTAGTGGCGAAGCACCAGGAAGCCCGGCTTTCCTCGAGATTTTGATATTTAATTTTTTCTTAATTGTGTGAAATCTATAGGCATACTAGAGGCAAAGGCCGCGAAGCCCTGGTGGGGACTCACGGAGTTGAAATCCTACGTTTTTGATAGCAATTTGCATTAAAATGTGTCAAATCTTTGGGGCGAAGCTGTATGACAGGAGCGCTGTATACGTTTCTCGTGATTTTTATAGCAGAAAATTTGTTTAAAATTGTATCAAATCTAGAGGAAAGCCCCGGAAGCTACGCTTTTCTTGCGATTTAGATAACAGAAAATTTATAAATATTGTGTCAAATCTAGATTGATTGGCTGCCTGGCAGGCGTCCAGGGGAGAAGCCACGGGAAGCTGAGCGTTTTGTGGCGTGATTTTGGTAGAAGAAAATTACTTAAAATCGTATCAATTCCACACTTAAGTTAGTTAAACGGAATATAGATTTTGGAACGAATGTTTCAAATGTAGGACCCCATTGACTATGTGTCTTTAGTCATGTTACAGTAGTTGCGGTCCATTTTATGTTTTTGATGTAAGAAAAACGCTTTGAGCAAAGGGGTAAGAAGATTTCAAAAACTGGGGACACGAATTTGGAGGGGCACTAAGGTGGCTGATCCATGAATTTCATTTAGAAGTGACGCTTATCGGTCCTAGACACCCTACCAAGGCAAAGTGTTTAAATTTAGCACATTTCTGGGAGAATATTTAGAAAAGTAATTTAAACAATTTGAAGGTTACCACAATTTGTGCAAACTTTCTGACATTTTAAGGCGGTGCCGTCCGAGTGTGCAGGGATCCGCTCTAATTCTCTAATATTTTCAAATAGTGAATTGATTTAAATTTGAGGCATATTTGAACAGGAGAAGGGTGCAAATGGAGGGATGAGGACATTTTTTGCCTCTATTTGTCTGTTTGTTTGTTTGTCATCAAGAACTGATGATTGACTTTGAATTAGATTTGCTGTGTGGTTTTGTTATTGCTTAAGGAAGAAGTGGTTAAAATTGGAGATATATTGGAAGAGTGTAAATGGGGGTGGGGATATTTTGTTTGTCATCAAGATATCTAAAGAACTGATGATTGGATTCTGATCAAACATGGTGTGTGATTTTATTACTGCCAGAGGACGAAGTGCGAATTTTTTTGGAAATATTGGAACAGAGGAACGGTGAAAATGGAAGGGTGGGGATATTTAAGTTGAATTTGTCATTTGTCAGTCATCAAGATATCTCAAGAACTAATGATTGGATTTGGATTACATTTGGTGTGTGGACTTGTTTCTGCTTAAGGACGATGTGATTAAAATTTGAGGTATATTGGAATACGGAAGGGTGCAAATGAGGGGTGGCAATATTCAAGAACTGATGATTGGTTTTGAATTAGATTTGCTGTGTGGTTTTGCTACTGCTAAGGAAGAAGTTATTAAAATTTTGAGACATATTGGAACAGGGGAAGAGTGCAAATGGGGGTTGGCGATATTTTGTCTGTCATCAAGATATCTCAAGAACTAACGACTGGATTTGGATCAAATATGGTGTGTGGTTTTGTTCGTCCTTAAGAAAGAGGTGATTTTTGGTAATTGGAAATAGGTAATGGAATAGGGGAAGAGCAAAAATGGAGGGGTGGGGATAGTTTAGGGCAAGATTTATTAACACCTAGTCGAAACTTTCCAAAGGAATGTGCTGAACAATGCCATGAATGAACAGCCATACAATGAATTTTTTGGACTCAAAAGAAAATCACGAATACGTAAGATAAACATTACCCAAAACCCATGCCCCTCGTCATGGAACGCCTTTATACGATTGTCATACTTTGGTTCGATTAATTCATATTTGATCTATATTGTAATATACTTTGGTGGAATATTCTTTCAATTCAGTGGCATAAAATTTTACTTTAGTAGCTTCCCACTTAATTCGAATTGTTTGCATTTAACTTCATTAGGATAATATTTTAGATCAAGTTAGCTATATTGCAACAGCGACATTATTCCATTCACCGTTTATACTTGCATGTAAGTCAAGCTTGAAGGTGAATTCAAGTCTATTTAAAGGATTAGTTCAGTGGTCAATTATGTCCATCGTATATAAAAGAAACAAAATGGAGAAGCATTCAAAAATCTTACTCCGTTAAGAAGATATTTAAGTTTAAAGTTTGGGATCATTTGTGTAAAAACGACTGAAATTAGACTAGTTGTGACATCACAGCATTAGATTCCTCAAAGTATTGATGTATTCTGTCATATTTTGTCCTGTGAGTTTGTTGCTTAAAATAATTGGATTTGTCAGGAAAGTAGCAAAGCAGAATCTTGTTAGGGTAGTTATATTTTACGACCTGAAGAAAATTCAAGGAAAAATACTTGAAATAATGAAAACGCTAAATAAACTTTCTTTAAAATACATTAACTATTGTTATGAATGTGAGGATGGGAACGCTAACCTTCCATAGGAGACTTAAAATACCAGTCATTTCTACATACCAATAGATAAGACAGAGCTTTGAACTTGAAAATTTCCTTCACGGAATAAGATATTGAAGCAGTTTCTTCACTATTTTCTCTCTCTTAAAGTCCCTCTTTCACGTAAGATAAACTTGTTTGGCCACTGAACTAATTCTTTAAGTGCACAGACATTACACAATCTTACATTGGACTTTAACCGTTAAATGCACATGATATTTGATTTCTATCTGATAATGATATACACATCTATTTTCAGAATATAAGTAGAACAGAAGCCTCTTTCAAATAAAGTGAGCTGTATATGGTATGAGGACAAAATGTCGGTGTCTATTGTATGTAGTAAAGTTGGCGATACTCTCGAGGGGCCGCATTGGGACTATGAAAATAACGTGCTATACTTCGTGGATATCAAAAGAGGAATGGTGCACCGTTGGAATCCAGCGTCACAGAAAAGAGACGAGTGGAAGCTACGTAAGTGTATAAGTGTAAGTGTGGCGGTCACACGAAACATCAGCTTGATAAGCTAAAGGTACTGTTCTATTCCAGGGTCCCCAACTAGTGTTCCACAGCTGGTTAAGTACACGACCCTAGACATCTTGGCGTTGATATTACCAATTAATATTTGCCTGAACGGTAAACCAGTAACTACAATTAGTTATGCATGTTACTCTTTATCAACTTTCTTAATAACGTTCTCGCTATATGTGCAGTGGGTCACATGCGTATATATTTATTTATATGTTGGTGATAAGGAGGGTAACTCCCCGAAACACTAACATGGTCAAATCTGCACCGAACCCGCTTTGGTCAAAATTGAACAACAAATTTGACTTTAATATGATCAAATTTGTCAATAATTACCATACAATGGTCAAATTTTACAAATTTCTACGTTGATAACAAATAAAAGTTTGTCGGAGCGTAGCGTTAAAACTTTAACTCAAACTAGTTAGCATTTGTTACTTAAGTCATAATCTTTATACAATTTCTTTACCCCTTTCACGCTATGTCTGACATATGGGTCACATGCGTATTTATTCATTTATATCATTGAAACAACGATGGTAACAACCGATAGTAGGTTTACGTATTCTATTCATTTTTATCATTAAAAAAACGATCTTAACAACCAATATTTAGTATGTTTACGTCCATGACCTTGTTAGGGAACTCAACCTTACATATCTGAAATGCAAGCCCTGGAGCATATTTTTAAATCTACCAGGTTACCTTCGACGATATCAAACGCACCCCATGTCTCATCACCTCATATATCATGGGTGGTGTATTTTCATTCCTGTCTGACCAAAAAACAAATCCTCAATGGGGGCTTTACTCCCCGACAGGGATTGTAGCCTTTACCTATGTTGACCCATATTATATGATGATCAAATTTATTCCAAATTGTATTGTAGCAAAGCCGGTGCAGAACTCGCACAGGAACCCATTTGTTAAGGATGTAGTAATAAAATCAATTTATTTTAGGTCAAGATCGGTACATGCTGACAAAAGATTGACATCATTAACAAACTTAAGAATTGAGAAGTAATCGATCAGTGATTGCCACTGATTGCGAAAATAATACATAAACGAAGAAATGGAAAGCAGGAGACACATATCTCTTTTAACTAAAACAAATACGAATATTATTAGTACGGGTGCCAGATAAACAAGAATTATCCTAGAGTTCACAATTGTTGAAAATGGCGTTGCGAATACAACTGTGTAAAATATTCCGAAATTATGTCCTGTATATATGCAATATGGTTTGACGTTATGCATAATCATGTTTCCTATAAAAAAAAAAATCTATACCATCAAAACACTTTTCTATCGCACCGATAAATTCTGGGAAAATATTAGAAGTCTGCATACTTAATCTGTGATTTGAAAAAAAACCTGTTTCTTTTCCATTTGTTTAGTCCTTAGAGGTCTGCATACTTATTCTGTGAATAATCATGTTTCTTTTTCATGTATTAGACCGTATCGAATTCATCAGAGATTAGTTTATGCTAGACATTAATGTAAATTTTGTGTTATAAACTCTAACCCTTAGCGGATGAAGTTGGTGCAGTTGTGACCACAGATAAAGGAGACTAGTCGTTGCAATGAAGTACAGCTTTCAGTTCTTTGATTCTAACACCGGACAACTTGAAAAAATAGCAGAAATTGAAGAGAGAGACATCGACAGATTCAACGACGGCAAATGTGATCATTTTGGTCGTTTCTATGCAGGAAAGTTCAAATATAATTTTTGTTCTCATTTTAATAGTTTATATGAATTAAACCAAAGTGATCTTCGTCGAAATAGGTCATTGCCGTATTGCGTTTAACAAGATAATAAGGTATACACAATCAGTGATTGCTTAATTTTAGTGTGGAAACTTCTTTCTATAATAAACCCGACACTCATTTGATCAGTTCATCTTTGCATAATTATTGCATAGTCTACTTATTTTACGTCCCTTGAAGCCTTTTAAAACACATTTAAATTCATGTTGATGGTCTGCAATTCTATTGAAAATCATTGAATAATCAACAAATTACACTACAATTGAATAAAGTTTAAATCTAACTATACCTGTATACTGGTATCTAAGCAAATATGCAATTTTTTATTTTAAAGGTATTTGTTTAAAAACTCTCTTTTTATCTCTTTAAATTTGTTGTATTTATTCTTTGGGGATTCACTAACTCAGAGAAAAGTTGTTTTTGGTTATAATTTCTATAAAACTTGGTCATACAACCATGTTAATGTTTATAGTGGTTGATTTTGATGCACAAAATACATGGAGAACATACAGATATCGTGCATGGCTCCAACTTGAGTTCTGTTTCGGAAGTTTCCTTGGACATAACTGCATGGACATAAAAAAAAAAGGAATTATATTAACAAATTAAAACTTGATCAGCCGTAATTTAAGAACGATTAACGTCTTTGAAATAAATAAAACCTAATAATTAGATGTACTTATATTTTGACGCTCTTTTGCACGCAGACGTAAATTAAATATTTTGTTAATGTTGTCACCAGACCTTAAATTTATATTAGTCATAGTAGATGAAAAGAATGTGTTTTAACACTACTCCTTGTGAATTTTCAACGTGTTTCTTTTTCATTTGCTTGAGCAAAGATAAACTAAGACTTGGAAGTAGAAAACAAAAGAACAAATAATAATAATAACAATACAATAAAATATAAAAAAACATTTAGATAATGATTCCAAGAAACTACCTCACCATTCAAAGACATGTAGAGCTTTGATACGATACTTTTCACTTCAGTGGTTTTACATTTATTTACGTTCTTAACAGGAACTATGGGGATTGAAACTCTGGTAGATGGCAAAATAACGGTTCCCGATAAGAGTAAACTTTACAGCCTGAATCATGACCGAAAAATCAGTGTGCAAGCGACAAATGCCAGAATCTCAAATGGAATGGCTTGGTCTGCAGACGACAAAACACTGTACTATATTGATTCATTGGCTCATTCCGTGGACGCCTTTGACTATTGCAAAGAAACAGGGAAACTAAGTATGTGATATTTTTCATCTTTTGCCATTAGTTTTTCGGGAATTAGTTTTGACTAACATGGAAACGTCTGAGAAAATCATGTTAAAACGCGACTGCCTAATGGTATACCACATATTAAGTAGTCACCACTTTTATTCAAATTTCTCGAAAAACGCACGGTGAAAAGATAATTCATATGTCATTATTTCAAATCGTGAAAACAAATTGGAACCCTTCGCAGTGGTTGGGTTCCCTGCGCTCGAAATATGTCTGATTCTAATCTTAATCCTATACAAACTTTGAATTTGGATAAATGTATTGTGAGATACTTCTGTAAAGGATCCCCCGATCGGGAGAACAAAACTGTTCTCCCGATTGGGAGAACAAAACTGTTCTCCCGATCGGGAGAACAAAACTGTTCTCCCGATCGGGAGAACAAAACTGTTCTCCCGATCGGGAGAACAAAACTGCTCTCCCGATCGGGAGAACAAAACTGTTCTCCCGATCTAGAGTACGAACCGGACTGATGAAGTTGGTATCTGGTAAGAAAAAAAAAAAAAAACCCGATAAAGCAACGACAGAGAAAACTTTAAAACAACTTGAATAGTGAAGTAAACAACAAAAAATATAAATATGAAACTTCATATTTACATCGTCTCCCCCTGGAAGCTTTTGCTGTATAACTGGTTTAAGAAAATCACCAACTTTAATGTCTATGAAACTAAAATGTATATGTATTTACTAAAAGTACTTTATATATGTTCTTTCAAATGTCATGTTTCACTGTTTTACATATATTGTATGAACCTTGTTTAAAGAAGATCATGGGATACTGCTGATATCTAACATGGTTCACCCGATTGAAAATTAGAACGGTCATGTTCAACAAATTTTTAATTGGTAAAAAAAAATACTTTTATATTTTAAAGTTAAACCTCAATTTCCTTAAGGTACTCCAGTATACTCTTTTTCATTTTTATCATTCTTTATCCAAACTTTAAAATATGCACATTATTATTTTGTTAGCGAATAGAAAGACAGCCATTGCAATACCCGCGGTAGAAGGATATCCAGACGGTATGACAATCGACGAGGAGGGTATGGTTTGGGTGGCACTTTTCTCTGGATCGAAAGTTACCAGATATAATCCGAAAACCGGTAAACCTTTAAAGAATTTACAGCTGAATGTTTTTATTCGAATTAATGAGATCATTTGGCAATCATGAAAAATAGAACAATATAGATATTCGTTATTTCAATGATAGAAGAAACGTATAATTTTTCTTTAGGGTACTTGTTTACCAAACCATTCAGCTGGAGTTGCTGAATATTTGTAACCAACAATGTGCGCCTATAACTTTAAGGTATGACAGACGTATGGTTAGCGTTTGGAAGCTTTTTTTCATACACTTGGTACCACAACCCATGTGAATTGTAGACAGCCAAGCATCCCCATCTATTTGAAGTCCATAAGATCCCCGCTCCACACCCCCCACCCACCCTGGTACCATAACCCACGCGAATTGTTAACAGCCAAGCATGCCTTCGTATTTGATTGGTCGATAAGATCCCCCGCTTCCCACCCACCCCACCACCACCCCACCCACCTCGCCCCACCCACCCACTCTAACCCACTTACCCTCACCCACCCACCCTCACCAACTTACCTCACCCACCCACCCTAACCCAACCACCTACCTCCACACTTCAACCACCCTGGTACTGTAACCCATGTGAATTGTAGACAGCCAAGCATCCCCTGTATTTAATTGGTCGATAAGATCCCCTGCTTCCCCCACCCCACCCCTACCCCAACCACCCACCCCAACCACCACACCCACCCCCCAACCACCAACCCACCCCAACCACCCACCCTCCAACCACCAACCCCCTCCCCATCCACCCACCCACCCATCCCCCAACCAACCACCCACCCAACCACCCACCCATCCACCCACCCACCCATCCCCACCATCCACCCACCCATCCACCCACCCCCATCCACCCACCCCCATCCACCCACCCCATCCACCCACCCCATCCACCCACCCCCATCCACCCACCCCCATCCACCCACCCCATCCACCCACCCCATCCACCCACCCCATCCACCCACCCCCATCCACCCACCCCATCCACCCACCCCCATCCACCCACCCCATCCACCCACCCCCATCCACCCACCCCATCCACCCACCCATCCATCCACCCACCCCCATCCACCCACCCCATCCACTCACCCACCCATCCACCTGCACCCCCATCCACCCACCCCATCCCCCACCCCACCATCACCCCCATCACCCACCCCAATCCACCCGCACCCACCCAACCACCCACCTAACCACCCGCACCCACCCACCCACCCACCCAATCCCCGCACCCACCCCCACCCCCAATCCCGCACCCACCCAATCCCCCACCCACCCAATCCCTGCACCCACCCAATCCCCGCACCCACCCAATGCACCCACCCCCCGCACCCACCCAATCCCCTGCACCCACCCAATCCCCGCACCCACCCACCCCCCACCCAATCCCTGCACCCACCCAATCCCTGCACCCACCCAATCCCCTGCACCCACCCAATCCCTGCACCCACCCAATCCCTGCACCCACCCAATCCCTGCACCCACCCAATCCCCTGCACCCACCCAATCCCCGCACCCACCCAATCCCCGCACCCACCCAATCCCCAGTCCGCACCCACCCAATCCCCGCACCCACCCAATCCCTGCACCCACCCAATCCCTGCACCCACCCAATCCCCTGCACCCACCCAATCCCTGCACCCACCCAATCCCTGCACCCACCCAATCCCCGCACCCACCCAATCCCTGCACCCACCCAATCCCTGCACCCACCCAATCCCCGCACCCACCCAATCCCCCCTGCACCCACCCAATCCCTGCACCCACCCAATCCCCGCACCCACCCAATCCCTGCACCCACCCAATCCCTGCACCCACCCAATCCCCGCACCCACCCAATCCCCTGCACCCACCCAATCCCCCACCCACCCAATCCCTGCACCCACCCAATCCCCCGCACCCACAATCCCCGCACCCACCCAATCCCTGCACCCACCCAATCCCTGCACCCACCCAATCCCTGCACCCACCCAATCCCGCACCCACCCAATCCCCGCACCCACCCAATCCCCGCACCCACCCAATCCCCGCACCCACCCAATCCCTGCACCCACCCAATCCCTCCCTGCACCCACCCAATCCCTGCACCCACCCAATCCCCCCGCACCCACCCAATCCCCGCACCCACCCAATGCACCCACCCAATCCCGCACCCACCCAATCCCCGCACCCACCCAATCCCCGCACCAATCAAATAATTGCATAAGATATTGGACTTTTTCTTTCTACAACACCAAAAAAGCCCCTTTCTTAAGTTCTGAAGTTAATCCACATATTTCAGAATTTCACAGACACGTGTTATCGGGGCTTCAAATCTACTTTTCTCTAAGCTGCTGAGCGTTAGCGTCTCAGTGTTGTGCAACCTGAGCCAAGCACTAACTGGATATTTCTGGATTAACTGGATTAGACATACATTATAAGTAATTGATAATTGGGACGGATACAAGAAAGTCAAAATTCAACATTCGGTTCACGCCCCTGGACGGGAGATCCCCTAATCGGGAGATTTTTGTCATTATAATTCACTATGCTTTCCAAATTAAAATCTCCTTAAAGAAATAAATAACGGTAAAATAGGTTTAAGCCAAAGGTAGGAAAATATTTTACGAAATATTCTAATTTTATTGCTGCAACTGAACGATGAAATTATTTTCTACACATTTTACCAGGGCAAATTTTACTTTCACCAGGGAGTTTTTAAGTAAACTTTTAAAATTAATTTCAATAGTTTCTGAAGAGCGGATTTTCACATTTTAGTCACGAGCAAAAGCTTAAATTATGAATAAATATAAATTTAATATCATTTGCAAAGTATACAACTCTAGAATTATAATTCACAATGCTTTCTAAATTAAAATCTCCCTAAAGAAATAACGGTAAAACAGGTTTAAGCCAAAGGTAGGAAAAATTGTATACAAAATATTCTAATTTTATTGCTGCAACTAAACGATGAAATTATTTTCTACATTTTCACTAGCGCAAATTTTACTTTCACCAGGGAATTTTAAAGTAAACCTTAAAAATTCATTTTAATAGTTTCTGAAGAGCGGATTTTAACATTTTGGTCACTAGCAAAGGCTCAAATTTGAATAAATATAAATTTAATATCATTTGCAAAGTATACAACTCTAGAATTACATAATTTGAAAAGCAGAATATTTTAACAGCTGAACTTACTTGCAACAATTTAAAATATGGTCACTGCGCATATCTCGATCTCCCAATCGGGAGTTCTTTCGATGGAGAGCGTGGACCGAGCTGGTCAATGTGCATCTTATCTTCGGATAATACAAAGGACAAACTCGGCATACGAAAACATTAAGATGAAATGAAACTTAGGCCTACTGTATATGCCAGTTACCGTCTCTAACGTTGAGATAATTTTATTTAAATTCGTGTATTTGATTGGTCGAAACAATGGTACAATGGGCACTTACATTGATTGGCCAATCACAATCGTTTTAAAATAATATTTACGCCGCCAACTTTTGATCACGATATATAGCCTTTTAATACTTCATTCTGCAGGAGAAAAGCTACAAGAAGTTAAGCTCCCTACCAGTCAAGTAACATCATGCTGTTGGGGAGGACATAATTTAGACGAACTCTACATCACCACGGCTGAGCACTTCTTAACACCTGAGCAATTAAAGCAACAACCGGAAGCAGGGTCACTCTTCAAGGTCACTGGGCTAGGAATTAAGGGTACAAAATGCAATGTGTTCAAGGAATAAAAAATCAACTCAACAGTTTACTAGCTACGTACCACTGAAACGATCATTGTGTTGTGAATGTTTGTTTCCCCTTGTATTTTCTTATATTTTTTAGATTCATTTTTAATGAAATTGCGATTTAAGTTGAATTAGGATTTCATCAAATCTTTAAATTTGTGTTGTTTTAAGAAAATAAGTTAAAAGGGACTTTTCTTAAGTATCATCATTAAGGTAGTTGCGTATCATTAATTTCCGCTACGTCTTAGAACAAACGAAGAATATTCCATGAATTTCTTTTCGATCATATCATTTAAGTGTGAAAGTAGGTAAATAAAGAGAACTGGATTTTATAGAGGGCTGGGCTTTATATAGGGCTGGGCTTTATATAGGGCTGGGCTCTATAGAGGGCTGGGCTCTATATAGGGCTGGGCTCTATAGAGGGCTGAGCTCTATAGAGAGCTGAGCTCTATAGAGGGCTGAGCTCTATAGAGGGCTGGACTCTATAGAGGGCTGGACTCTATAGAGGGCTGGGCTCTATAGAGGGCTGGGCTCTATAGAGGGCTGGGCTCTATAGAGGGCTGGGTTCTATAGAGGGCTGGACTCTATAGAGGGCTGAGCTCTATAGAGGGCTGAGCTCTATAGAGGGCTGAGCCCTATAGAGGGCTGAACTCTATAGAGGGCTGGACTCTATAGAGGGCTGAGCTCTATAGAGGGCTGAGCTCTATAGAGGGCTGAGCTCTATAGAGGGCTGAGCTCTATAGAGGGCTGGACTCTATAGAGGGCTGGGCTCTGTAGACTGCTGGGCTCTATAGAGGGCTGGGATCTATAGAGCACAGCCCTCTATAGAGGCTGGGGTATATCACAAATTAGTCTATCAGGAAGAAAAATGTTCAAAGTTCATCAACAATTTCGAAAAATCAATATCTCTTGCGACAATAAATGTAAAATTCAGAGTTCCAATCGCATGATCTCAATAATAATAATATGATTTATTCAATTTATTCAAATGAATTAGGCCACTAGTATAATAATAATGATGAGGATGAAGATGAGGATGATGTTGAACAAAACAAAAAGAAAAGTATAGTACACTCGCAGAACAGGAAAAAATTAGGAAAAAGCAATAATACAAAGATTACAATATAAAAGCAATTTGAAAGCGATAACTTTGAGCATGGTTTTGAATTGCAAAAGAGATAAAGCATTGCGGATTTCAGTGGGATATTGTTTCATAGATGGGGAGCAGTGACGGAAAAAAAGCTATAATACCAGTAGTACAAGAATGACATGTACGAGAAGGTGGGGTCTGAAGGAGATGCAGGGAAGATGAACGAAGTACACGAGATGGAATATATGGATTGACCAGTTCAGTTAAGTAAGAAGATGCCATCCGATTGATAAGAGTCTTGTAAAGTGAGGACTATAATTTTGTACATAATCCTGTGATGAACATGACCTGTAGCCATGCAGTTGAGGTTGTAAAGAACCGTGGTGTGATGTGATCTTTTTCTTAGTGAGGGAGATGAGGCGGGCTGCAGAATTTTGTATGCGCTGAAGTCTTGATATATATCTAAGTGGTAGGCCAAATTTGAAGCTTGTTGTTTCTGTCAAGTTATAAATGCATGAATCAGCTGTTCCGTTTTAGAATCATTCACAATCCGCTTATTCTCGTCAAGAGAAATATGAACAATCCGAAGTTACAAGAGAGTTGGTTACAGCAGTGCAGGCAAAACTGGAAACCATAGGATGACCCGCAAACATTCAAATTAAGGATTATTTTAATATGAGTTTGTCATTAACCAACTGTACCCATAATGTTCTTTGCGTCTAATATATTTTCACCGTTTAAACGAATTTCAAAATGTTGTGGAAAATCTTACATACGTCTACTATGACACAGCAAAATAGGAATGAATTCTTTATTGTTTAAGATGGCGCTTTGACGTTCAAGAAAGGTTTTCCATCTCAATTTCAAAAACAAAAAAGGGATTAGATATCAAGATTCATTAGTTTAGTATAGTCATAAATCCATTCCATATCAAAAGATATTTAAATTTCAAGTTCTGTATTGTTGTGTAGAAGCGTGTGTGACGCGTCACACTCTCACAGCCTTTGTGTATTTTAATATATTTCTTTCAAATATTTTGTGACTTAAAAACTATTTGATATTTCAGGAATGAATAAAACTGAAACTAATAAGGGTAATTGTAATTTGCCACCTGAAGAACGCTTGAGAAAAATCACCCAAATAGTAAAAAGTTGAATCTCCTTAATACAAGAAGACATTGCAGTAGTTTTTCACTATTTTGTTTCCATTAAAAGTTCTACCTGCCAGATGAGCTTTTTTGACCAATGAACTTTAAGCGAATTCTCTCATTTGTTCGAAAGTTTTATGTACTTAAACTTTTCACATTTTTATTATTCAAGTGGATTTTAAACAATTTAATTCAATTGATTTGTGCAAAGTTTTGATTTACAAGTAAGAAATCTACAATGATAATCCTTACAGAGTGGTTTCTTCCAGGCTGTCTAAAACTTTTAAAAGTGTACTTCAATATTGCTGTATTTTTAATGTTGTGTTTCGATTTGGATATTTTAATGATTTTTCAGGATCTTGAAAAGTGTTTATTTCAAGACATTTATCTTAATGCCCGCCATCACTTGCCAATGCTCGGATATCACCGAATAAACTAGTGTAGCCTATATTTGGCAGAATATATGCAATGTATATGATAAAATATGTCTAAAGAATACTATGTTACCATAAAATACTATAAACGAAATAAAAAATATAGAAACTCTGTCTGTCTGTTCCGTCTTCTGGGTCTTTTTTAATGGTCATAACTACACACGGTGCATATCGTGGTATGGGATAGGAGGACTGATGTTTGCTCTTCTGTGAATGCATATGAAACATTGGTAGACTGGTAGAAATGACTTGCTTTGTTATGGTTTTGGAGCACATGTCAAGATGTTTAAAGGAATATTCCCTTGGTTTTTTGTATTTTTTGTTGTTGAAAGAGCATACTTTTAGAGCTAATTTGGTACAAAAACAGGTTGATATCATTTTCCGTTTGGAGATAAGAATTCTAAAGATTTCCAATAGAGAGATTTCAACACGTGACTCTAACTCATCCGGAAGCCATTTTGTCGGGGAAGCGTCACGCATCGTTGCGTTTCACGCGTCGTTGCGTTTCACGCGTCGTTGCGTTTCACGCGTCGTTGCGTTTCACGCGTCGTTGCGTTTCACGCGTCGTTGCGTTTCACGCGTCGTTGCGTTTCACGCGTCGTTGCGTTTCACGCGTCGTTGCGTTTCACGCGTCGTTGCGTTTCACGCGTCGTTGCGTTTCACGCGTCGTTGCGTTTCACGCGTCGTTGCGTTTCACGCGTCGTTGCGTTTCACGCGTCGTGCGTTTCACGCGTCGTTGCGTTTCACGCGTCGTTGCGTTTCACGCGTCGTTGCGTTTCACGCGTCGTTGCGTTTCACGCGTCGTTGCGTTTCACGCGTCGTTGCGTTTCACGCGTCGTTGCGTTTCACGCGTCGTTGCGTTTCACGCGTCGTTGCGTTTCACGCGTCGTTGCGTTTCACGCGTCGTTGCGTTTCACGCGTCGTTGCGTTTCACGCGTCGTTGCGTTTCACGCGTCGTTGCGTTTCACGCGTCGTTGCGTTTCACGCGTCGTTGCGTTTCACGCGTCGTTGCGTTTCACGCGTCGTTGCGTTTCACGCGTCGTTGCGTTTCACGCGTCGTTGCGTTTCACGCGTCGTTGCGTTTCACGCGTCGTTGCGTTTCACGCGTCGTTGCGTTTCACGCGTCGTTGCGTTTCACGCGTCGTTGCGTTTCACGCGTCGTTGCGTTTCACGCGTCGTTGCGTTTCACGCGTCGTTGCGTTTCACGCGTCGTTGCGTTTCACGCGTCGTTGCGTTTCACGCGTCGTTGCGTTTCACGCGTCGTTGCGTTTCACGCGTCGTTGCGTTTCACGCGTCGTTGCGTTTCACGCGTCGTTGCGTTTCACGCGTCGTTGCGTTTCACGCGTCGTTGACTCAGCTCAGTCACATCACACGTACAACAAACATACTGCCTGTTAAGCCTACCTACCAGTACCAGTTCAGCGAATGTTATTGTTTTTGTTCGCGGCGGCGATTTTACTTCATATCTTCCTAACGTATATAATCACTGGGTATACGAAGAGTAACTTTTACGTCTATAAGTGCAACCAACGGCACAGCAAGATTCTTGCATAATTATCTTACAAAAATTATCTTATATTACAACATGCAGACATGCAAGCGTTTGTCAGTCTAAATAAGTAAACAACAGACAATCGTTCGGCCGACAAAATGGCGATGTAAACAAAGTCACGTGACCTTATGACGTTAGGAAACACCGTTATTGCATTTTAAAGGTTTTGTACGGTATGAATAATACGTGTTTTATGATGTCATAGGGCAATTCCATTGCAAATGTTTATGTATTTCTTTGAACGTTCGTTGTTTCTGTATGATTAGAAACAATTTTCCAAAAGTTGATTGAAGTAGGGTATATTTGGCAATGTATATAAATACCTAGGCCTATTTATCAATTGATTTTTCTAGCAGGTTTTACTAATAAAAAAGATTGATAGATTCTAATAAAATATATCAATTTTGTGGGAGAATGTGTTGCTGTGATGTCATACTAAGCCTATTCATTTATTGGCATTTTTTGTGAACCTTACAATTTGAATATCTCCTGGTAGGAATAACATATCAACATGATTTTTGTACTAAATTGTTTCTAAAAATGTTCTCTTTCTCATGAAAAGTTACGGAAAAACATAGGAACATTTCTTTAATGAGGGGATTAATAAAATAAAATAATTTCACTTTAAGTTCGGCTATACGACTGGTATACTCAGATATTAGATCTAGACACAGCTTGGGGATACTATTTTGAGACTAAGTTATTGTATGTTGAATAGGATCTGCAGGTTTAACTTGTCAGATAATCGTAATTTGAACGTTGTCAGAATTGAATGTGACATTTTACACTCCTACAGTAATTTTCCTATTTAGATTGCAGAGAAAAGGAAATGTATTAATTTTTATTATTATTATTATTATTATTATTATTATTATTATTATTATTATTATTATTATTATTATTATTATTATTATTATTATATATCATAAATTTAAAACATTTGTAAAAAGGAAAAAGTACATGCATATACATATTAAAACAGCAGAAAATAAAAGAATATGAATAAATAAATAGAGAGAAGAATTGAAGATAAAAGGTTTAAAACAGTAATTCTAACTCTCCTGTCTGTAAGTAAATTGCCGCACGGTAAATGAATGAATTTTTGTAGACGTTTATTCTGTATTTTGGCAATATGTTAGGGTTTGTAATGTATTGTGTAAAGGATGGTTTTGTTCTTTGTTGATTTTTGTCGCCATTGCAATGAATTCTGATTTCGCCCTGTCATTTAAAATTTCAATAAGCATGGGATAATGTAGGTTAAGAATCTTTGAAGTATACTTTAAAAATTTCCTGATTCTGTCTTTGTCTTTCTGTAAGATTAAATGATACCAAACGGGTACAGCATACAGAACCTGTGATAAAATAACTGATTTAAAAAGATTAACTCTAGCATTAAGATTACAAAAAGATAAAATGTATGATGAACTCGAAACAATATAGTAAACTTTACTTAAAATTTTGGACACATGATGGGAAAAAGTCAGTTTATCATCAATACATACACCAAAATAATCAGTTTTTACGCATTTTACAACCTTTTGAACCTTGAATAAATATGTTGTCTGATTAGCAGACATAGCACAGGAAATTTAACTTCAACAAATCAGTGTTTAGAAAACCTTGGTCAATTTATGTTTCTGCATGACTTGTCCTTTTCCTTAAAAATTTGTTCCAGTAAATTATGAGCACAAACTTACTGTAGCAAATAATGAGACCACTTATCTTACTTAGAATAACTGCTCAACCAGGAAACGAATACAATGCGGCCATTGATAAGGGAATTTGATTCTAATTACTTGTGGTTTTCAGAATAAAGAAAATTAAGAGGAAAAGTCTGACCCGACCTGCTTATTTATCAGGTCTGGGTCTGACTGTTTGAAATTTTAAGGAACACAACAACTAATGTGTGATTGCGTAAATGTAGGGTATTAAGAAAAACCTAAAAGAGGAGATATCAAGGAACATTATAGCTTATTTAGATTTCCGGTGTAGCTTTTCTCAACACTTTCTCGGTTGCTAATTATTGCGAAACATTTTTTTAGATCAGGCACGGTTACGACGAAATATGATATGTACCTTACATTTCAGGTGTGAGTTATCTCAGGATGACAACAAGTTTTGAATATTCTTGTCAGAAAATCAAAAGTTTCAAACTTTGTGTGCGAAAAACACAGATCATTCAATTTTATGGTAGAAGACTATCTTGTAAGGATACGGGTACAAAATTCATATCTATGGGTTCAGGAAACGCAACCATTTTTTTATAGAACTATCTTTTCTTTTTTTAAATTTGAGGACTGTCTGAATGTTACAATGAAACGCCTTTTTAGACGTGGTACCCGACGAAACAATCAACCAACCGTAATTTATTCTGGGCTTCTAGACGTCTGGACGTGGACGATCCCACGTGTTAGAGAATGAAAATATTGTAGCGCCGGCTGATTACTGCAAAGCCAAATACGCACTTACGATTTATGCACAACCACAGACAAAAGGAGAAATAACACACACGGTGGTGTGATAAGTATCGGTAACCTGTTATCTTATTTCTACTTATACACTACTACTAATATTTACAATGACGCTTCTCCTGCCTGCACCAATGCAGTTCACAAGTCACGGTTGATCCGTAATATATCGTTAACTCAACCACTAACGCGTTGCGTCTCTACCTGTACATCTGCCCTGCACAATCTCTTACGCCGTGCATACTAACACACTAATATACTTCAAATTACAACTACCAACGCATACACCCATTCAAATGTTTTTAACACTATGAGTTTTGATGTTTTAAGTACATAAATTAGAAAGTACAACATGTTATCGCAACATCTGAACAATATGGCTGCATGACTTCAATATTCTCGTGTGTTATAAATGTTCCTTTTAATAGGCATGCTTCCGGACTGCCCTAGTAATAGGGCACTTTCAGTTCCCTTGTCCAAAGCTTTGTCCAAAGCTTTGGCATGAGCAAATGTTACTTAAGCTTTGCGGATAAATAGATAGGCTGCGATAATGTTCTCTTTATAGCCAGCTTCAGCTTGTGATGACATAAGACAAAATGCATTCTCGGCTTGTGTGAGTTTAATTTTATTTGTATGTAAAATGTATATGTCTTGGAAGAAGAGATTGACATAAAGAGGGCCAGGCATATCCACTGTCTTTTTGCCCTTTGTAAATTTATACTTAATCCTCGATTAGATTCAGGAGAGGGTTACTAACATCCATTTTTCAAGCAGTATCTCTGTAAAATAACTGTGAAGTTAGCTTGGATAATTTGGCTTCAGCCCCGTAGTTAATTAATGTTTCTAGCATACTCCGGTATGGATATGTATTAGTTGACTAGGTAAAAAATCGTTCATTCAAAGACACATCTATCTGGTTAAAAAGAGATTGCATGATAAGATTTACAGGACCCACTGGATCATCTTCCTCTAAGCGAGCGCCATCACCATTAACAATGTTACACTTGATTTGCAACATGGTGTGACAACGTCAATGTATTCCTCAACTGTACCGTTAATATTAAACTCAATGGGTCCATCAGAGAGGTCGCTAATAGGATTGTATTCGATCCATTGTCCTATCTCTATACTCATTTGCGTGGGTGTAAGTAGACAGGTCCAAATCTTGATTTTGTACACTCACAGGAATGGCGATGAACGAAAGTTATGCTTAGTATATCTTATGAATCGTTAAAGATATCTGGTGACTTCTTTACACGTTTTCTCTTCGAATGGTTGGGACGAGCAGGTACACCCCTTTTTTATACATTTTCGTAAGCTCAAATGATCTATCGCTTGCCTCCCTTATGGACGACCTCCTTGTTTAACTCGTCGTTTGACAGCATATTTGAAGTTTTCACCTGCTAATGCATCCTCAGCTATTTCTAAACCAGTACGTGCTGCCTGTTTTCCGGCAGCAACAGTCCCACGTTTCAGAAGGGGCTCTGCTACTCTTGGTACATTCTTAGAAAAAAGGTTACAGCTTGTCACGTATTTGGAACCTTCTTGGGTTCTTCAAGGATTATTTTTAAGAGCTACTTAAGACAATAAAGTTCCAACTTGTTACGTATTTTGAACCTTCTCATCTCTAAACCCCTTTTTTTTTTCTTTTTCTAAGAGTGTAACCCCTAAAACACTACCTAAACTATATTCACGTTGTTGTAGGACCCCATGATAAAGATAGACGGGTATACCTCTACCTACTTGATTGGTATAATATTGTTCGTAATGGGCCAGAATAACGGATTCATGTAAGTAAATCAAAATTGAATATGGAATGGTTACAATGCTGTTATATATTGTTGAATGAGCCAATTTCTCACATCTTCATTTACCCGTGAATTAAATTTGTCTGGATAGCCAAACCACTTCACTCAGTATTCTTTCTTTTTATTCGGGTTTTCAACACTTTTTCTACTTTGAATAGATGATTTTGAGATAATTTCACATGTTGTAATTCCAGCTCATGAAATTTTCCATCTAAGGCTTCTGCATCCATATCTTCTATTTTATAGACTGGTTCTTTCTTTGGATAAACTTTAACAATTTTAAATGTTTCTTCTGTTCACTTTTGTAAGTAACCCTTCTCAAACAAACCTTTTTGTTTTACTAAATTTTACCAGATCACCTATGCTAAATTAAGGTATCGAGGCTTGTATTTTGTCCCCATATAATTTATCCCATACTTCTTTCTGATTTGATAAAGTCACATCAATAGGTCTAATACCAATTTTAAAAGTCCCTGTACCAATGGAGCGATGATTTGATGTAGTGTATGACCGCACCATCTCTTTTAGATTACTTATATAATTATAATTACCCTTATACGTAAAATAATGCCACATTTTAGTTTTTAAAATACGATTAAATCGTTTAACAATGCTAGCCTTTGTTTGATTGTGCGTCGTAAAAAAGTGTATGTTATGTTCTTTCAGAAATGTTTGAAACGCTGATTTATTAATTTTCTTCCTTTATCCGATTGCAGCTTCAGAATAGTGATTTGTTATACTTTAGATAAAAGGCGCATCGATAGCTTTGTTTGGGGTACTGGAGAGGTCATAAAACACTTAGCTAAAATGTTAAATGTTTGTCAAATAAATTTTTCTTCATTTAGTGTGGTAACATCAGAGCACACTTGAGATTATGTGTAGTTTTTCATCATTCAGATAAATAAAAGTGTCTTCTTCTTCTAATTAAGTGCAGCTTCAAATACTTAAGATAAATGCACTGCCCATGGATATTTTACAGGGACAGAAGTGGATAAATACAGGGGTTTCACCCTGTTCTTTTTGAGAAGTGATCAGAAAACCAAGCAGGGAGTTTGGAACCCTGTCCTCGGAACTGCCATTTAACGTTCTTATCTGAAAAGCACCGCCCGACCATTGTCCAATTTGTCAATGTCGGGTGGGGGAGAAGGTGATACATTCAGAAGACGAACCTCAGTGCAAGTTGGCAGTGTATCGTTCTTCATCTGTGTAACAACCACGGGTTAAATCGCTGTTGGACTTAAACCTAGGACCTCCAGCATCTTGGCAGTATACTCACCCGACTGAGTTATCAATCTCCCTACCTGGTTGGAATACACTAGTAATATTTTTGTTGGACTCAAACCTAGGACCTCCAGCATCTTGTTAGTATCTCAACCGACTGAGTTATCAATCTCCCTACCTGTTTGGAATACACTTCAGTAATTTTTGTTGGACTCAAACCTGGGACCTCCAGCATCTTGGTCGTATCTCAATTGACTGAGCTATCAATCTTCCTACCTGGTTAGAATACACTTCAGTAATTTTTGATGGATTTAAACCTAGGACCTCCAGCATCTTGGTCGTATCTCAACCGACTGAGCTATCAATCTTCCTACCTGGTTAGAATACACTTCAGTAATTTTTGTTGGACTCAAACCTGGGACCTCCAGCATCTTGGTCGTATCTCAACCGACTGAGCTATCAATTTGCCAACCTGATAGGAATACACTTCTGTAATTTTTGATGGATTTGAACCTACGACCTCCAGCATCTTGGTCATATCTCAACCGACTGAGCTATCTATCATCCTACCTGGTTGAAATACACTTCAGTAATTTTTAGCGATAGGAAAGAAGTTCTGAAATACAGATGGCAAGAGGGGGATTGATTAATTGTTTAAGGAGACATGTGTATAAATGGAACCAAGAGAGATGAATCAGTTATAGAAATGGGGGAGAGTTCCATGATAGATGGTTGATATGACAGAGGATAGAAGCTTTGAGGGTAAAAGATTGGTTTAAAAAAAAAGGCCATAAGCAGCATACCTCATTCATCCATCAAAAAATGTCACAAAATGGAAGAATTATTTTTAATAATCTTGAGCCATTTATTGTACAAGATTCACCCAAATTCTGTACATATCACAAAAATTGATCTTTTTCAGCTATGTTACAATTGAAGCATATTCATATGAATCATAGTAAACATTGCTTTTATACTTGATAGCAACTGTACAAAAATTGAAAACTTACAGCCTTTTGTCTTCAATTTCATAACTTACACATATGACATGTAAGACTATATTTACACAGAAATGAACTTGATGAAATACAGAGGTTCATAATACACTCCTGTTCTGGTGAAGGGTTAAAAAACTAATTAAAATGAATATTAGCTTAGAGATGAAATCATGACTTGTCCTTCTTAAATATTTGTTCCAGCAAATCATAACCACAAACTTACTGTAGCAAATACTGAGACCACTTATCTGAATTGAAATAACCACTTAACCACACAATAAGAACTTCATTCATTGCTATTGTGATACCATGGAGCTATTAACTTAGAACTCCATGGTGATACTCAACACCCAACTTCCACAACAACTCAGGACCAACAGGAAAATGAATACAATGGAGCCATTGGTAAGGGAAATTTGATCCAAATTACTTGTGGTTTTCAGAATAAAGAAAATAAAGAGAAAAAGTCTGACCCGATCTGTTTATTTATCAGGTCAGGTCTGACTGTTGGAAATTCTAAGGAGCAGAACAACTAATGTGTTGGAATATAGGACCTTACAACTTCATACTGATGTACAAATAAACCCCAGAATAAATGACAACAACTGTGCTCATTAAGAGTTCTTGTAATCTGCCTTTGAAGATCTGTTGACAAGTGGAAGCAAAAATTAGTTGAATTAGGCTCAAATTTGTTTAAAAAATGAAAACAACAAAATATCCACACATTTCTTTCACTTTTTATTTCATTTTCAGGCCTAATCATACAAGTTTGTATCATTGTAAACTGTGACAGATGGGAAAGACCTATTATGTGAATCCGTTATTTTTTCAACTCTACCAAAAACCTCTGTAGGTAAGCATCCAAATCTAACAGGGTTTGTTTTTGTTTATTTGCGAAACACACCAATTTTTCAAAAGCAAGCTGGAATTTTCAGTGCTTCACTGAATAAATGTTAGGAAAGAAATATGAATTACATAAAACATTCCAAGTTGTCTTTAGCTACTTAACCAGAACCAAAAGGTTTTGTGGTTCCGATGCTTTTTTTCATGCTGATTATTAACTGTTAATGTCATTGCATATCATGGAATATTTGACAAGACATGTATCATTCTTGAGATATCGTGTTTACAAGCTCTTTTCAGCAAAATCATAATAAGCCCCGCCCGCTACACATATAATTGATATTCAATGTTTTTATCAAATAAACATGTACAAACTAGCTAACATCATAAATCTGGTAAATATGAAATAAAACAGACATGTGATTGCTAAAAATATGGGCCTTTCAAGAATTTTACATTAAGCCCCGCCTACTCATTAATACGCATATCACCACCAAAAACAATAGACCATAGGCTATATGTGTACCACATATGACATGATTCCGGTGTATCGTTCTTGAGATATCGTGCTTACAAGCTTGCTGTCACACATACATACATACACACATGCCAGCATGACTGCATAGGTTCCTTAAGCTATTAGCATCAGAACCAAAAATCTGACATGGATGAAGAAGCAAACCTTAAAATTGGATGATCCAAACTCACAAACTAAAATTTGAGGAATGGTGATCACAGAAATACAAGATTAAACAAAAATGTTATCTGGAGGTATCAAAAGCAGAGCACAATATTTCGCGTTGGGTAAAATGGGACAATAAAAACAACACAATCACCAGTTATTAATATTTGCACAACATGCAAGATGCTCCAAATTAGTTATAGCTTTAAAATCATTCTAAGAAATAAAACATACGAAAAAATGAAGTGATGTCAAGATTTTCACCGCAAGGAGCAGTCATCTTAATCATGCAGGCAAATTGTTAAAATCAGGACATAAAACAAACATACAGAAATGTTTTGATTTCTTCCCTATAAACAATAAAAGTGAGCTAATCTTTTGCATGATAATGGAAAATTGACTGGAAATGCAATATTGTTCTGTCTTCTGGGAGGCAGTTTTCTGTTGTGGTCCGAATTTGCTTTAACCCTTAATTTCTGATGCGATCGTGACACGACCAATTTTGATATGCACTTTTCCAAAAATGATTTTACTTCATCAAAAAGGCCCACAGCAGTGATTCTGGTATCATTTGAAAGAGCTCAAATAGTTCTTTCAGAAAATGAAACTTTTTGCTGGGGTTACGTTGAGAGATGGGTTAAAACAAAGAAAATTAAAAAATGCACAAAATTTAGCAAAAAACGATTTTTTTTCTTCTTCAAGGACTTAAAACCTGTGAGGAACTTACTAAGACATCAAAGTATACAATTCCGGTCGAATTTTGACTTCCCCTATCATCAATATCCTTTTTTTGGCAAAAGTTGTGAAAATCATCATGATTTTTAGCCTTTTTAAGACCAAAATTTGGGAAAAATCAAAGCTTCATGAATATACCGTAAGAAAGGCCAATTCACATGCTTTTGATGGAAATAAAAAAGGGCAACTAACCCCTCTTTATTCATGCGGATATTTAAGTATGAAACAAATCCTCACAGTACGACATACACAATGTAGTCTGGCGGTAAAAAGTTTACTGTGTGGGCGCCCTGGGTTAGAATACCACACCGTATGTACGGCTTTGTTTTTCGTGAGTTATTACGGCAATGATTATTTTAATTGCTTTTGCAGGTTTTGCTTTGAGAAAAAAATTAAGACCGGTATCATTAGAAAGGAAATTTCACAAACAATCTAAAAATGTAAAAAAATCCTCCATTTTCATAATTCACAAAAAAATATACAGGCGCCAAAAAATTGGCCTAATTTTGCCTAAAATTTGCATATTTATGTCGATATTATTGACATTTTTAGTGAAAAGTTTCTTGTTTTAGCATTCATATAAACCAAACATGTAGTGATACAAAATGAAAGGAAAGTTATGAAAATCAATTTTGAAAACAAAGTTCTGAAAACCTTTAGCCACGTTTTGGACCCCCTGGGACTCTTTAAGAGTTAAGCTGCAATTACAATTATGTTAATGTTTTGCCTATTAAAGCCAAGAGATTACACTCTTTTCTTCAAATTTGTTTTGTCATTATGCTCATGTGCATGGAATACTTCCTCCTGAGTAATTTTATCAACATTCAAATTTCATCCAAAAGAAGATAAAAAATGAAGTGATCTATTTATTCTCAATGGATAAGACTGACAACGCAATAAATTTCTGTGACATGAAACAAATTTCACCATCATTTTTGAATGATTAAATCATTTTTCCACAGATAATAATTGAAATAAAAGAAGAAAAAAAAAAACACAACTAAACACAAACATAATGACCATTCAATTGAATTATTTTTAGAAATGAATTTGAAAACTTGCCCAATGATAATTTTTAAACCACTTACATATTGAGAAGCATGATGCTACACTCTACGACTCATCAAAACAATACAATTAAGGTTTGAATGAATTAAAAACGCATATACACACTACATGATTCTTTCTCAAAATTCGTTTTGGATAAAATCTAGCTTGTGTACACATTTTTAATAAGAACTTTTAAAGAACATAATGCATGAACTATTCTGTAGCTACTTTTAGAAAAGCACCAAACTAATGATAACAAACACCACTGTTCCTGTTGAAAATCTTTACTACTAAAAATGCCATGAATTCATGGCTTCTTTTGTAATGAATTGTATGAAATCTCTTGCTAATATAAATTCCCATCCTTATTCCATGACAACATAGGTGTTCATAAACCAGTTAGTTCTTACTTTGAGAGGAGAATCAAACTGAAACTACAATCAACTGTTCATGTCATTCCCTCCATCCACCTTAAGCTAAAACTTGTTTTTATCTGTAATCAGTTGACATCAAATGATGTTTATTTCCAACAAGTCATCAAATCTTATATCAGAACTTATAGATTAGATGCATCATCTACAAAATCGAATACAGTGGTATTGTTCAAGGTATGTAGCCATTGTATCTGACATAGCATCACACTAACAGCTTCTCAAGAAAGGTCTGCAAACACTTACACAAGTCATCAATAACAAATCTTTAAATCATTCTTTCAAAAAAAAAAAATTTTTAACTGATTTTCATTCAAACTTAATATAAAATCGAAATATTATTTCTGGGTGAAAAACAGATTGTACTGAATGAGAAAGCAATGAACCATTCAAAAAGAAGGATTCCTTCCTATGACATATAGAGCTAACACATTTAACTTTACTTAAGCTCAGTCTTCAGAGCAAACAGACAAAGGCACCTAGCTGCACCTTGACAGGACACGAGGCTTGCTTCCCTGAGCTGGTACTCTATTACACAGGTGAGTTGACTGAAGCACATGGAGTAGACTGTTCCGATTAAAACCTAACATTTTTTGAACATTAGTCTCATTGACACATTACTGTATTTCCCCAACACAGTAATGTACACCTTCAAAAGTGGTTGTAAAATTCTTTTATACCTAGTCAGTCATAAGCAGAGTTCTCCTTTTTATGTGTAGCAACTACCCAAGGTTCAAACAATGGAGCTCTTGACCAAGGGGAGCTCTTGACTGAGGGGATCTCTTGACTGAGGGGATCTCATGACTGAGGGGATCTCACGACTGAGAAATCTCACGACTGAAAGGATTTCACGACTGAGGGGATTTCACGACTGAGGGGATCTCTTGACTGAGGGGATTTCTTGACTGAGGGGAGCTCTTGACTGAGGGGAGCTCTTGATTAAGGTGAGCTCTTAAATGAGGGGGAGCTCTTGATTGAGGGTCACACCAGAGGCCTTAACCACTGACTTTCTAAAATAAAACAATCTTTGTAAGAATAGATTCATGATTGAATTCCTGATCAATTCATTAGCTTACATTCCCTTACTTTAACCATTATACTTTCAAGGTTCAATATAGATTTCAGTGTATGCAGAATCTTTACCACGACCTTTGGTAAGATTTACCTCCCTAAATCCCACGAGTTGGAATTTGGGTGCATTACAAGAATTTTTTTTTTTTGGCTTTCTTCCCATGATGCAATATACGCCACTCTCTCTAGAATCAATCTGAACACTGAAGAAATAATAGGTGAAGTCAATAATGCCAATAATGGTTACAGATTTATACCTGTATTAAAGATAAATCCAGAAATTAAACTAGGAACATATTGCTATGTTATTGCATTTCAGTATGCTGGCTTCAGACAATTAGACTGCTTACAAAGGAAATATTTGGAGCATATCTGCAGAATTTCTGCCCATTAGAAAATGACTTCATAACTTGTACACCTGTCTCAACACTCACACAGAATATAACAATAAAAATGAAATCAGTTTTTTCAAATTCCATTGAGAGTCACCTAATACATTCCATGTATTCATGCAAAAAAAAAAAGGAGTCAATTTATGGTTTTTAATTCACAGTAATAAATCTAAAATCCATCTCTTCCCTCTCCTACATTAAAATTCTTTCATTCCACTCACATTCTTCCAATCCTCAATATTCAATCTATCATTTACAGTTTTAAATATTGCAGCCTTTTAAATAATTTACAATAAATGTACATATAAACGATCAAGAATAAAAAAAAACTAGCCTACTTACAAAAGCAACTTTCTTATCAAAATTAAACATCCATCAGATCCCATCTATATATATATATATATATATATATGCTTCTGTCACAAATGTGTGGAACTTTTGTCAAATCTTATTTCAAATTTATCATTTCACAATTTTCCCCTTGGGCACGTTGACTTGGACATGCCGATTGAATTATTTCCCATTTTTTGGGGGGATACCTGGGTGTAAAATAGTTTTGGATATATGGTAACAAATATTTGATTCTCATTGGTCGAAATCCATTTCATACTGAGAAGTTTTCAACATTTGACAACAGGCTTTCAAATATTCCACCAAAAGAATGCACTAGTTTTATCGGAAAATAATTCTCAAACAATTGTGACCTTAGAGACAGACTGATTACTGGGCTCCACACATTGTCCAATAGCAATGCTACATGACAGATGATCATTGTCGTTTCGGACAACCTTTCAACTAACTGCTTGGGTTACACAAAGCTGCGATGTCCCATTAATAACATTTAGATAGGTAAGGGTGTATAACCTTATGGGGTTTCTACAAAGTAGCAATTAAACAAAATGTACTAATTAAGTCTTGTCTTTAGGGAATTTTACGTTAAATTGCAGATATCTAAATCATGTGTGCCCACTTCACAAGGCTCAGTTAACAGCATGTGTAAATGATTCAATGACTCACGGTTACAATCAAAATTGGTTATGTATGTTATTTCTAACTTGCCCATTTCAGGTAACTAATCCTAAGAACATCAACCTTTGTGATTCACCCAAACAGATCCCTCCCTCACCATACAGTGGGCTGAAACTTTATTTGTTGGTATCCATGATAAAGTGAAATATCAATTTGCTTATTGTGAAACTTTCCCTTAAAACATGAATTGCAATGTTACGCATGGCTTGAAAAGGTCATTAGCGAATGATCTTGACGATATGTGCAATGAATGAGTTTTACAGAAGCACTAATATACGCTTGAGAAACATCCTCAGCGAGAGTAGTTTTTTCAGTTTTTCCCAAACCACTTGCTGGTTTAATGCGATAGAGGACAAAGTGTTGTCACTTCTGTACTTTGCTTGAAAGGGATTCATCTGATGAGACAGGATACACAGAGGCTCTTGGGCCCAATACAGTCATCATGACAAAATGCTCCACATCCTTTGCACGGTACCAATGCTTTTAGTTTACATGAACAGTCATCAGATTTATTCCCCTTAATAACCTTGTTGTCTTCCAAAACAGTATTTGCCAGTTTAATTGGGTTAGTTGCTGTCCTGACAACTTTCATTATTCGCACATCATTATTCGGCGTTACAGATTCTTCATCAACACTACCACTATTTCTAGTGCTTGCCACAATATGCGCACCCATCAAATTATTGGATGTTGTTGACACTAGTCCATCGTTGATCACTATTGTTTTTGGCCTATCGTCGACATGATTGATATGACTTGCAACGAAGTTTACAGAATTAAAATTTGCTTTGTGTTCCGATGTTACAACTGCTCCAGTAAGTTGAACTGGCGTGGAGGGTAAGGTAACGACTCTAACCCCTAAAGTCTGTCGTCGTAAATCATCTACAAGACTTCCATCCCTTGTCCGGCGGTTAGATTGGCTTATTGTTCTGATCAAAGTATTAGAAGACGGAGTTAATGGGAAAGTTCCAGTAGGGACACTCTGTGAGGAAACCAATGCATTTGATCCTTGCAGGGCGCTGGTAAGCGTGATTTGATTCAAGTTCAGTTTCAGGTGTTCTGACTGACTGATGGGCTTCATATTCATTTGAGACGTTACTGTTTGCTCTGTGATTCTCACAAAGTTTGGTTTATTTGGATTCACAGAATAAACTTTGACTACCTGGGACTTGCCCTCCTGCAAAGAATTTGAAATAGGCGTGGAGATAATTGTTTTGCTTTCAGAAGTAATGGAAGAAGTATTAGATAAGACATGAGGAGTTGTGACTAGATTTGTTCCTAAGGAACTGGCAGTGTGAGTAGTGGTGGTGGTCTGATTGAGTTTGGACATGACAGAATGTGTACTCGACTGATTTCCTAGTAAGTTCACACTAGACTGAGACATAATAACTAGACTCATTCCAGGCTGTGCTTTTATAATGATTGGCTTTACAGTTTGTATGACAGGCTTTTCTGAGGACACAGACATTGCAACAACCTGATTTGTGGTGAAAGACCCCTCGGCTGATTGACTTACAGCGAGAGCTGAAACTGCTGTAGCATTTGTTGGAACAATTGATTTAAGGTTCATCCAATTACCAGTTGGCCTCCTTCCTAAAATTGTGGGTACATGCCCATAAGGTCTACCTAATCTCTGATTGTCAGAGGGGGAACGTAATTTTGCGGATGTCTGAGCTTTAATTTGGGCAAGAGTTTTTGTCTGACCATGTGCTTGGGCTTTTGCTTCTGTTTTTGCTTTGATATGAGCTAATGTCCTCGTCTGACCAGGCTTTGGATTCACCGTTGCTTTGATATGAGCAAGAGTTCTTGTGCTGTTTGGACTTCGCACACCTACGGGGACGCTAAATTGATTGGGGGAAAGTGTAAACATCATGTGAGTAGCTTCTGTATCATTCTTAGTTCTTTTTTCAGGAGACACATCTTTATTTCCATGTACGAAAGACTCAGCAGGTCGCTTTAAATTAATAGGAGGCAGGATATTTGATCTTCTTAAGATGCCAGACCCATTCCTTGATGAATCAAGTGATCCCTTATCTCGTTGAGTGACTGCAGCAATATTTGACAACATACTACTGTATGAAAACTCTGAATTGGTCTGTGTCAGAATAGTTGACACCTTTGGAGTCCTTTCAATATCCTTTGAGGATATTTCAGAGACGTGCTTGTGACGTGATTCCTTTGATTTAGCAAGCTGCTTGAGTTCTTTCAAGTTGAATTTCAGGATAATCTTTCCTTTTGGTTCTTCAACCTTTTGGTTCACAACGGAGGTCACCATGTTGTTCACAACAGGGGTCACCATTTTGTTCACAACGGGGGTCACCATTTTGTTCACAACGGGGGTCACCATTTTGTTCACAACGGGGGTCACCATTTTGTTCACAACGGGGGTCACCATTTTGTTCACAACGGGAGTCACCATTTTGTTCACAATGGGGGTCACCAGTTTGTTCTTAATGGGGGTCACTTTTTTGTTTACAATGGGAGTCACTATTTCTGTTTTCAATGGTTTCACTTCCTCCATTTTTGGTTTAGGAGGTGGAGAAGTTGATTCAGCTTTCATAAGTCTTGTGACCACAGTAGAGGAGCGAGCAGGTTCTGTCTCACTCCGGGAGGAAGGTCTTTTTGGTGGTGAACAGTCCAAGGTTGCATGAAGATTCCTGAGAGGGTTTACATATGACTGACCCCAGAAGGGCTCAAAGTGCTTCAGCTAGAATAGATGGAAAGGAAAGACAAAGACATTTAGCATCAACCACAAGTTGAACAACTATGAAATTTGACTGATGTTACACGAAATTCAACAATATTTTGAACTATAGTTTACACTGAGGGCACCGGACCCAAGTAGAAACAAGTCTTTAAACTACTTAAAAAATTGTAAACCAGAAAAATCGTTCAATAAAATGCAAATTTTCATGTTGTCTTTTGAAAAGTATTTTGATATTCTAGTTCACTTATTCAAATACACTTAAGAATCTCAGAGGAGAAAATAACTCCATTCGCAAGAAGCTTTATTTGTCAGGTTAAGTAATACTTTCATTGATTACTATCTATTTTTCTTAAAATAAGAATACAGTAGCATACAACCTTCATCACTGATTTAAAAAAAAAAAAACCATTCAGATTGACAATTAAACCAGTTAATAATTGTTTTCAAACTTATACACACATCAAATATACACTTACTGATGAAAATTTGAAATGTTGCAATATTGATGGAAGGAAAGAGAGATCTTAAGATGTCACTGGCAACAACTTATCTCTTTTACATATGTATGGACATTAACTAAACCATTAGGTAACATTAAGTAAATTGTTAGTTTGAAATAAGCAAAACAAAATAAACAAAAACGATTCAATTTTAACACTTTACAGCATTTAGAAATTTCAGGCATTGCTATCCAAATTTGTATGGAAATCGGCCATGCACTTATTACACAACAACCTGCATATTTTTCTTTTGTAAATCCTTCTGTTTTTTAAATGCCTATCATAATTTTTTGAATTGGTGTAGCAAAATCTGCATTTTTACCATGTCCCCAAACAAATTCTAGCACACTCTCAGTAACTGAGATGTAGGAAAGAAATTGAAAGAAGCACATCAAGGTTTTCAGCTGCCCGCCTTTTCATACATCACAAATTTAGCATCAATTAAAAACTTTGATACGGCATAACTCAAAACCTAAAAGTGCTATTTTCAAATTTAATCTGACTAGATTTTAAAACTCTTTTAACAAATACAGAAGTAGCTACAAATCATAAAAAGAGTGAAAAATTTAGATTTTTAACAATCTTTTTCTTTCATTATAGCCTCAGCATGTCAGTCACTATCTATCAGCAAGTTCAAATAAAACATTCAATGAAAAAAAATTGGCCAATGACCACTTACCTTCCATGGGTCAACTTTTCCTCTCTCCTTTTCCAGTTCCTGTCGCAGCCTTGCCTGCATTTCTGGAGTGAATTCACCATTCTTTAATCGAGTCCTCCATTGTTTGCAAGCATGACCAAAGAATTCGTTATCGAATGTTGCGGCAGATAACCTGTTAAGAGTCAAAAATTACATTGGATTGATTAGCTTACATTTCTGCAAAGATGATTACAAAGAAAGACTTGTGGTTGGTTGCTTGATTATATGAATTCACGACACTTGGACAGTCTGAGTCATATGTGGCAGCAGGTTAGATAGGAATTATAAGGTGCTGTGGTAGCACGGACCTAATTATTTGCCCTATTGAAACCTATGATGAAAGAGTCAAGTTTTGTGTCTTTTTTGTACCAGAAAGGGGAAGTTTCGAAAACTTTTGCGATGTTTTTAATAAGTACCACCTAATATCTTTTGGATGATGGTATGTTCAATAGGGGTTGACCTGAGCTTTTGGCCCTGTTTTTTTAGGCTGAAGTGAAGAGGTCTTATACCCCTTACCAAATCACTCAAAATTTGGTATGGGTGCCTGATAAAATAGTTCCCCATGAGACTTTTATTAAAACAAATCTCATCAAGTTTGGATATACATAGTCAAGACTTATTCCTTCTCTACCATTCCTGAAATTTAAAGTTCTCAGCTTTCTGTCCCATGAAATGGGACCTCTTTTTATTAGCCTTTTCTCTAGGGGTTCTCATTTTGGGGTAGCGGAGTAATACCGTATTAGTTCTGTGCTACCCTATGGTACTGTAGCTAAAGAGAGGAACATACCACAAGCAAACGGCGGATGCAGAGTGTTTCACGGCAGAGAGGACAGGTACGTTGGAGAGTACTGTGGGCGAGGATTGAGTGGGAGGAAGGTGTGGCCTATTCTCAAACAATAAATGATGACCTCATCTTTAGGAAAGAAACCTGGGTACTTGTGACACCTATAATTGTTCTTGTTTTATTACATTGTAGATAATGCATTAAATGACAAATGGATCAGTTTTCACATTTGATGCATGTTGTTTGTATAAGCATGTTTGTTCATCTTATATGAAAAAGATCAATTTTGAGGAACAAACTGATGAAGAAATATATTCAATATTAGGAGATAATTAATATTGAAATTGTTACAAGTTGTGTATGAAAATGACTGCTATAGAAAGTCTACCATACACACCCCCAAAACTTCTTAATGTATTTTAACGATAATTAATCTAGGTTTCTTTGCTGATGGAAATCATTTTCCACAGTGGAGTATAAAAAAGTTTCATAGTGTATCATAGTAACTTCATTTGACACTTGTTTCATTACTTTAAACGACACACGTGCACCCTACAAACGAACAAAAGATTACTCACTAAAGCTATATCAGGCCTCCCAGTGACTCTTTTTTAAAATAAAGGTTTTTTTAAAGGTTGAAAAAGTTGAAATAAAGGTTTTCAAAGGTTTTGGATTTAAATAAAAAGGTTTATAAAGGTTAACTCATGGAATAAATTTTCATACAATGAGCATATTCTGGAACAAAAGGCATTTGGTGGCGCCAAAAGTCCGTTACTTACGAGAAGTTGGAAATTTTATTTTGGTCCTGCTACTTTTTAAATGTGTGTAGAGAACAGATATGCTATTAAATGGATGTGTATACTTACCAATGAAGCTGAAACCTTGGCACTCGAATCATTTACCTTACTTAACTTTGAAAATAAAGGTTTTCAAAGGTTTTAAAGGTTATTTTGAGAGGAATAAAGGTTCAATTTGTCAATAAAGGTTTTTAAAGGTTTACCGGGAGCCCTGCTATATGAATAAACTTCCTGGGTGTTTGCCATTGTAAAACACTTTCACTTTTACAATGATTTCAGGTGATAAGACTAAGTAAGAAATAATACTTTCCAATCCTAGGGGATTCATTTACACACCAAAACTTAACAAAATTCTTACCTTATTGATTGATCAGGTGTCTTGATGCAATCTGATTCTGGCAAGAGTTTAACAAGTTTATGTTGATAAACAGCTGGTAAACTGTTGAAAGTATGTTTGTTGATAAGAGCCTAAAGAAGAGAAACAAACAAAATTTATCTTAACAAATACTTCCTCAGTTTTTATAATAGACCTGAATAATACTTCTTACCACATGGAGTAAGCTCCATCACCATCAAAGTATGCAATATGATACACACAGCAGGGATCAACAAATCAAGCTGAGATCAACCGCGTATAGTTACCTAAATCTATGGTTGTCCTGGAAGAAAATAGGGTGGCTCTGTATATATGCTTAACAAATTTTCTGTTAAAAAATAAGTTAAATATATAATTCTTACTTTGGGGTAATACCGGTTAATACGGGTTAAGTATGAACACTTGAATGTATGTGCCTAGTGAACAATTGTTGTATGATTCTAATCACTATAAGGCACAAGATAATGACCACTTTTAAAATTTCACACAAATTCATACTAAAATGAAAATTACCTTTTTGTCCAAATGCTACGCCATAACTATAACCGAGTTCAAGAAATAGGATCCTTCAAATCTTTTAAGTTAAATAGCACTGAACTACTTAACTTCAGGTAGTGTAAAATTAAGTGCTAAAGGATATTTGTCATTATTACAATGAAGTGGAATACATTTTATGCCAAAATGATTTCCCATGAATGGTCATTTTCATATATACATGTATGGTGGAGGACTATTAACCCTTACTCTATCAACTTTTTTTTCCTTATGCATTTTTGACAATTCATTTTCTTTCATTACAAGTTTGGTTGGAATGGAAGCTAAGATATTTATGTTTTGAGTATTGAAAGCAAAATTAGGAAAAATGGGACAAAAATATGCAAATTAAGCAATTTTTGGCTAAAATTGATCAACAAATGGGTCAATCTTTGCACAAATATAACTTCTTGTCAATATTGAAAACAGAGATTAGTGTCACATATGTAGATTCTTTATCAAATTTTCTTTCCAATGATGCTAATCTACAATTTTTAGAAAGAAGGGAAAAAAGAAAAAACCACCAAAAATGATTTAACTCAAAGGACCCCTAAAAACCACAGCAGAAAAATTATAACGCAATCGTCTCGGTGAGACTCGAACCTGGTGCGCTCACATGCTGGCCGCGTTCATATCCACTACACTATGTAGTCATTGAAAATGCTGTGGTGAAATTGAAATATTATAGAAGAGGACCCAAATAAAGGGGGCATGCATTTATCTATATATCAAATGAAAGGAAATTGCAAGTATGGTTTCGAATGGCGGTTCAATGAAGCATGTGTGATGTATGGTTTTGGTACATGATTTTTTGAAAAAATTGGGTCAAAAATGGCAGAAATTCATGAAATTTTGAAGAAATTTCTCCACAACAAAATATTGCAAGTAGGGATTATAAAAATTAGACCAGAAATCATTAATATTATGTCTTAGGACTTGCGTGTTTGATTTTGAAGCAAAAATGTGATCTTGAAATTATTTTAAGATTTAAAAGGAAAAAAAACAAAACATTTTTTAACAATTTTTGAATTGTACCAATTTTAAAGCTACTTTTTCTCAAATTCTGTAATATGACCTCTATAAAATAAATTTACATTTTGTGAAAGAAATATCTGAGTACTTAAAATGATACCAAGAATACTCCTATAGGACTTTGGTAAAGTCTCAATTTCATTTACAGAAAAAGGTGGTTTAAAAACAGCGCTGATATCGCCCCGTGGTAGAGTAAGGGTTAAAGTAAAAAAATGGTGAAATAAAATCATGTTGATATCTTATTCCATTTAGGAGTTTTTACATTTTAAAGATTTCACCAGGGTGTTGAAAAGTGACCTCATAGTGTTACATTGTATTGTCATTAATTTTAAAGATTTCACCAGGGTGTTGAAAAGTGACCTCATTAGTGTTACATTGTATTGTCATAGGTTTTAAAGATTTCACCAGGGTGTTGAAAAGTGACCTCATTAGTGTTACATTGTATTGTCATAGGTTTTAAAGATTTCACCAGGGTGTTGAAAAGTGACCTCATAGTGTTACATTGTATTGTCATAGATTTTAAAGATTTCACCAGGGTGTTGAAAAGTGACCTCATTAGTGTTACATTGTATTGTCATAGATTTTAAAGATTTTACCAGGGTGTTGAAAAGTGACCTCATAGTGTTACATTGTATTGTCAAATATTGTATTGTCAAATATTTTAAAGATTTCATCAGGGTGTTGAAAAGTGACCTCATAGTGTTACATTGTATTGTCATAGATTTTAAAGATTTCACCAGGGTGTTGAAAAGTTACCTCATAGTGTTACATTGTATTGTCATACAAGCAAATCTAAGAAAATTTGTTTCTATCTCTTTGAAAAATTGCCTCTTTTCTAATTTATTGGAAGTTTTTTTTTTTTAAATCATTGAGACAGTATAATGTGCACTTTACAAGAAAGCACTTTGCCCATTTGCTCATGAACCTTACATACATTCTAAAGTAAAATAAAACAAAATTGTTTATGTTTTATGTCTTGGATTTGCCGTTATGACATCACACTGTACACTACGAAGTCTTCTGGTCAAATCTTTAAAATGCAATAACTCCTAAATGGGATAATATATTAACATGGTATGTAAACCAATCTGATATACCACATCATATAGACCAGGAACCCAGAACTTTTATTCAAGTGAAAAGCGCCGAAACAACTGACCTCATGGGTTGAAAGCCCCCTCCCCCCACGTTACAAAAGTGCATTGCTGCCGGGTGTGGGCCAGGGGGTTCCTGCCAAAATCACAAGATCAATGACATCATTACCACAAATCCATTTCAGCAATATCTGGAGGCCTATACTTGATAATATTACAATTAATGTGTCTACACCCAAGTTTTCATGGTCAGTAAATACAATGGTAACCATGACATCGTGATAGAGCTGTGACCGTTTAGCGTGTATTGTACATGCTCCCAAATCCTTGTAAACGTTTACTAAATACTTCATTGCGAGTAATCGTTTTCCATAGTCAGTCTTGCCATTGAAAATCAATATGATTATTCATGATTCAAATCATACACACATTCGGCTTACAAAATTCCAATCAATGAATTTTTACAAACTGTAAACCCGATTAGCATAATCCTTTTTATATGTGAGAATCACACATGCACAGTAATCACCTATGAATGGGGATATTTTGCACTTCGATTTCGCCGCAAGGCTAACTTGTGAAATGCACTGCCAATGTGCAGCAGTAAACAGTAAAATTAACAATAGGCCTAGGGCCTAGGCCATAATTAATAAGGCTTTAAATCCCACTCAATCAAGACGCGTTTTACAAGCTGTTAAATCGACCAACAAACAGTCAAAATACTTAAATCGTGGCAATCAGTGCATTTACATGTAAATATTACCTGATGACTCAAATAAATTTTTTAAGAAAGAAAATATTGCAAAATACTAAAATCCCTAAACGTTCACAGCTCTACATCGTGAAATAATGAATACTTTCCTCTGTAATTTATTCATCCGCCAAAATCACGTGATAGCTGATGTCATTACCATAAAATATATTTTCGTCAATATCTAGAAAACTATTGGTAATACTACAAATTTGAATTTTTGTTATTGATGTATAATTCAATAAAAAAAAACAAGAAACAATGATCAGAAAGAAAGAGATCAGAAAATCTTGGGAAGTGTCAGGGTGGAGTTCTCAGAAGGAGTGGAAAGCACCTACATTCTACAGTTGGGATATGTTACCAAAATCAAGTTCCATTTGAGACACTTCCAGAATTGTTGCATGCAAATCCAGTCGTGCCACTAACTGGGAGGAGAAAAAGACACTTTGAGGGGATGGAGAAGGTGTTTCCGCCATTCTACACATCTCTGAAAAATGTTCAAGTCAAGCTTAAACCATCGAATGAGCAAACAACACCGACGGTTGCAATTATCCAGCAAGAGACACTTGACTTTCTGTTTCTGCTTCAATCTTTTACACAGAAGTTGCCACTCTTTGCTGGTTTCTTCTCCCAATTTGTGACAGACAGCCTCCCACAACGGTTATCACATTACATGAACCCCATATCTCAACCTTCAACAAGAAATTATGTTGTGAAGGAGACAATGGTGCAGTCAGTAAAAGTTGCACGGGAGACAAAGCAAGAATATGCTGCCATCACATATGATCTTGCTATGGCATTACAAGCATACTCTATCCAGGCTTTGAAAACTTCTACTTTTGACAAAATCATCATTTTGCTTGGAAACTTTTATCTTTGGATGGCTGTTTTTGGAGCTATTGGAACATTCCTGGCTGATTCATGGGTATAATATATCCTCACTGAAGCAAGTGTTTAGGCTGAGGGATCGCTACATGGCTTTATGAAGGGTACATTCTATAACACCAAATCCACCAATTTCTTGCTACTGTTAGTGTTATGAAACAAGCACTAAGCTTGGGCGATATTGAGCATTATGCAATATATCGCCTGAAACATATCGAAATGCAAATTATAGGACGACATACGTAAGTTGTATGTACTGCTCTGGGCAAGGTAATCTCGTCTCGGCTCAAAAAAAGTAAAGTAAAACTTTTTGCACAAATTAACAGAAATCACTGCAAAATATATACATATCACCTTCAAATAAACACCCACCATGTTTGAAAATGTTCTTTACATGGTTTGTATCTCAAAAGATCAATTACAGAAACATTGGAAAAGTTTAGGCCTCAGCATATTCTTAAAAAAAACAAATGTTGTGGAACTGGTATCAGGCCTACACTGTATGCCTAAGGAAAATCGGCCCCAATTCTTCTTAAAATTTAATAACTCACTTACTTCTTATGAAAGTTCTACTGAAAAGGCATTATTTTGGTAGCATTTCATAGTCTTCTAGACATTCAGAAGTCCATATATAATGCATATTATTCAATTTCTAGTCTGCTTCAATCATCGCACGAGTGTTGTCAGATGGTATGTGTGTACATAGTAGTAAAGTACTGTACAGTAGTGATACTATGTGTATGTAGTTACTGCACTGTACGTTATTTGATCGATCTGGAAAGACCAGTCTGTCATTTTTACTTAGACTTTCTGAAGAAACAAAATAGTGAAAAAAACCTCATAGTTTTGTCAGTTATTTGTCAATTAATGACTGTTTGATATAAAAATTCAGATTCAGTATTCCTTTTGAGGAAGCTTAACACGATGTTCAAGGATTCAACATCTTATAATTTTTGTTGTCTGAACATCGTAAGCAATCAAGTATAAAGTTGAAGTATTGCGCAATGCCTCTGTACTCTGCGAGTCAAGTGGTTTTTTGTTCATGGAAGGATTTTTGGGTAATTGTTATCACAATATTAATGTTTTGATAAAGTTTTATCATAACTGACTGCCTAAAATTTTGATATAAATGATGTTTATTAACTTTTTGTGGCTGATTAATAAAAATACATGGATGTTTGATAGTCATGTGTAGCTTTTTAATAGTTCATGTATTGTGTATTATGAAAAAACATAATATCGATATATCGAAACGACCCTTGAACTCAATATCGGCCATATCGATATAGGTCAATATCGAAATATCGATATATCGCCCAAGCTTAACAAGCACTTTTCTTTAAGTTCTTGGAATTAGCGCAAGATGCACAGAAGTCCTTAGCACAAGAAATCATGTCAGATTATGACATCACTGTTGAATACTGTCGACCTATTACTGAGATGCTGCATTCCACTGTTCCAGGATCTCATGAAGAAATATGAGACTTTTTTTGTTTGGTCATTGATGGAAAATATGGAAGTACAGCAGTCACCTACGTGTATTTCATCAACAGGTTGTATCGAGAGCTCCTGCAGGCTGTTCGAACCAATAACATTGATAGCTATATTGAAGTGCTCCCACGTGTGTTTGATGTGTTCTTTGCTTTGAACCAACCAAATTATGCTAGATGGGATCCCTCTTCCCCCACAAGCTGCAAAATATGGATTGCAAAGCTCGTGGATTTTTGAAGGGAGGTGCCATGTCAATTCGATGAGAGAGGTATTACAGCTTTCACATATTCACATGGTACCTTCAGGAGATGGTCCATCACTCTCACCAAACTTAATGTGGCTCTGACAGAACTTTGTGAGCTAGTCAGTCTTCTCCAAGGAGAGGAACCTCTTAATGAACCAAGGAAATGGAGAATTTAACGTGACAATGCTGACAAGAATGCGATAAACAGGACCCTGAACAACACATGGCCTCTGATTCTCCAGCTGAGTTGGTGAATGTGTCATCTGGAAGAGCAGTGAATGATACAACCAGGAGATATCTCCTAGAAACACTAGAGCGAGGAAAGAAGCTCTGATTACAGTTTGAGAATAAAAATGTGCAGAAGACGGTGTGGGATTTCTGGAGCCTTTTGACAAGAATTAAGGCTGTGAATTTTGCAGCAGAGAATGTGAAAGAAGCTAAGAATGCATTACGGAAGCTGAATGTGACAGAGGGAGTCAGAGATGTTTTTGGGCAAGTCCTAGCTGTTGCACCTAAGACAAGTAATGCACTTGACCTTCAACATATTCTTAGCTTTGCCATTACTGAAGTTCCTTTTTCCCCTTGTTCATAGTAATGGAGCCCCAATTAAGATAAACAGAGCAGCTCTCACAAAATTCCTTGAAGGTAGACAGTAAGTTCTTGTCATGGATACTAGTCTTCCCTTAAACACAGCCACAGTGATAGATGGAGGTTTTGTCATCCATTAAATCGTGCTTCAAGACAACAAGTCCAGATACACCACCATGGCTAGAGATCTTTTGTTGAAGGTTTGTTTGAATCTAGGACAGTATATCCACCTAGTTCTTGACAAGTATCAGACACCATCCATTAAAGACTAAGCAAAACTTGCGTCATTCACGGATGGAATATTCATTATCACAGGACCTGATCACGCCCAGAAACAGAGTGGTACAGAATTCCTTAAACATGGGTCATTCAAAGAGGAGTTTGCAAAGTTTGAGATGGAAGAATGGAAGAAGCCATAGTATGGGTTAATTATTGGAGATAAAACAAATTGTCTCACATGGTGGTGTGTGTATGCGGCACGTATGAAGAACAAGAACAATCTATTGCAAAAACAAGAACAATCTATTGCGAAAACAAGAACCCAACAGCTATCAATATCAACACGAGGAGGCTAATACACTCATTGCATTTCACACGCACATTATTTCCAGTGGTAACATTCTCCTAAGGTTCACTGATACAGACGTCCTCATCATTCTGATTGGGCTCTCTGGAAGATCGACGGGAATAAACATCATCATGTACTATGGATCTGGCAACCATTGAAGATACATTAAAGAATTAGTTCAGTGGTCAAGCATGTTAATCTTACATGAAAGAGGACTTCAAAAGAAACAAAATGGTGAAGAAAGCATTAGAAAACCTTATTCCATTAAGGAGATATTCAAGTTTAAAGTTTGGTATCATTTGTGTAGAAATGACTGAAAACAGACTAGTTGTAATGTCATAACCTCAAGATTCCTCAAAGTCTTTATGTACTCTATCATAATTTGTCCTGCAATTTTGTGGCTTAAAAACCATGGGATATGCCAAAAACGTAGTAAAACTGAATATAGGAAGGGTATTTATAATATACCACCTAAAGAAAGTTTGAGGAAAATAATATAAATAGTGATTTTTTTTTAATAAACTTTAAAATACATAAATACTTTGAGGAATCTGAGGCTGTGACATCACAACTAGTCTGATTTCAGTCGTTTCTACAGAAATGATACTGTACCAAACATTTACCTTGAATATCTCCTTAACAGAATAAGATTTTGCAATGTTTTCCTCACCATTTTGTTTCTGTTGGAGTCCTCTTTCATATAAGATGGACTTGCTTGACCACTGAACTAATCCTTTAATGTCTCTAACCTAGCTGATCCTCTTAAAAAGCAGCAGCCCGATTTAACCGACACACTTATTGGCATTCATGTCCTGACAGGTTGTGATTATACTTCATGTTTCTTCAGAAAGGGAAAAGTGAAGCTCTTTAAAAGGATGGAATCAGATGTTAGTTATGAGACTAGTATGATCTCTGACTTTGGATGAAGTAGATATTTCAGGTGTTACTTTATTTGTCTGCCCCTTGTATGGATTCAGAACATTAGACATAATTGAAGCCTGATTTAGGGCTTTCGTAAGGACGAGTGTTGGTAAAAAGGAAGACCCTCCTTCAAGAATAAAGAATATCAAGTGTGTGCCTCTTCCTCCATGTGCCACAACATTTCACAACCATATCAAAAGGGCTCAGTATGTGGCAAAAATGTGAAAAGGGCTGATCAGGCTGATCCAACTTGTGGAGACAGTCCCAGAGACTACGGGTGGAAAATGACCCAAAAAGGCTTTGAACCAGACTGGTGATCAGAAAGTTCAGTTCCCGAATCTCTCACAGCTCTGCTCACTGGTAAAGTGGACAGCTCCATAGATGAGTAGTCAGATAGTTCTTCAAAAGACTCGGAGAGTGCAGATAGTGATACAGAAGAAATGTAATCAACAGATCGTGGGAAAAAGACACTTATACCATAATGTTTTACTCTATGTAAATATGTATTTTACTGTTTTCATGAAAACGGATATTTGGTATGACTATCCGTGCTATGTCTGTGTTAGTAAACGATACAGAATGGGTAGTGGTATGGCATATCACTGTTTCATTTAAATAGATTAAGTCAAGAGCTTCATAATTGGAGGTGAGCATTATATTTAGGCATGCAAGGACAATGCGTATCGGAGAAAAAAGTGATAAAATGGCTTCTAACAGGTGAGATACCAAGTCAGTTATATGAATTAGGTGTAGAGCTGTGAACGTTTAGGGATTTCAGTAAACGTGTACATGCCAAAAAAAGCGAGCGTGTATCGTGTACACGAGTTTAGTACCGTAATTTTCGGAAATACACCAAATTGCTCCAAAACTACAAGGCGAAATAAAAAATCGCGCAACCAGTATGGCAAAAGTACTGACTGCATTGCCTAAATAGACGCTAAGTTTTGCTCTCTAAATTGTAAAATGCTAACTTCTATAGTATAAATTATCATTTTGGTGGAAAATATGCATGGAAATTCAGTTTGGAAAGAACAGATAACTTCCTTTCAATGTCATTTAAACTCAACATCGCGTAACTTTTTTGTCCTATTCGCTACGGCTTTCAAAGTTCTGTGAAAATCTTGCATACCGAGGCCTATGATATACCTCGCCGTAAAACATTTCAAAATAACGCCACCACCAATAGGAAGTTCTAAAATATCAATCCTCTCGAAAACATGGCCGCCATCTTTGCAAAGCATGCAGAATTTCAGCTCTGTTAAAACTTTTTTTGGTTTATTTATTATGCAATATTTTTTCTTTCTTGCCAAATTTATTTGACTCATCAGGTAATATTTACATGTAAATGTACTGATTGTTATGATTCAAGTGATTTTTGGTCGATAAAACGGGCCTTGATTGCGTGGGATTTAAAGCCTTATGGCCTAACGTTAGGCCTATTGTTAGTTTCACTGTTTACTGCTGCACATTCGGGGTGCATTTTACAAGTTAGATTACTCAGATTTCGGCGAAATCAAAGTGCATAATATCCCCATTCATTGGTGATTATTGCGCATTTGTGATTCGCACATTTAAAAAGGATTATGCTAATCAGGTTTACAGTTTGTAAAAAGTCATCATTGATTAGAATTTTGTCAGCCGAATGTGTGTGTGATTTGAATCATGAATATTGATTTTCAACGGCAAGACATGTTTGAAAAACGATTACTCGCAATGAAGTATTTAGTAAACGTTTACAAGATTTGCGAGCGTATAGCGTGTACACGCTAAACGGTCACAGCTCTAATTAGGTGCACAAATTAAAAAGAAATGATGAATTATAAATTGGTTCAGCTTGTGATTAATATTGTACTTATTAACTATTAGACCATGAGTGTGTAGCAGTATGAAGTATAAGTTTCTAGATATTGAAGAAAATATATGTTATGGTAATGGCACCAGTAATCACGTGATTTCGGCGGATGAACAAATAACATTGAGAACTACTCATTATCTCACTCTGTCATTGTTACTGGTGTATTCACTGACCATGAAAACATAGGTGTAGACACATAAATTGTAATTATATCAAGTATAGTTTTCTAGATAATGAAGAAAATATATTTTATGGTAATGGCATCAGCTATCACGTGGTTGTAGCCGATGTATAAATTACAGAGAAAACTACTCATTATTTCACAATGCCATGGTTACCATTGTATTCACTGACCATGAAGATATGGGTGAAGACACATTAATTTTAATATTATAAAGTATAGGTCTCCAGACATTGCTGAATTAGATTTGTGGTAATGACGTCATTGATCACGCGATTTTGGCAGGAACCTCCCGGCCATGACCTGGCAGCAATGCATTTTTGTAATGTGGGAGGAGGCTCTCAACCCATGAGGTCAGTTGTTCTGGCACTTTTCACTTGAATAAAAGTTCTGGGTTCCCGGTCTAATATATATGGAAATAAAAATTCACAGCAATATCTATTAATTAACTTACTTTTAAATTAACATGGACTAGCCGGGATTCAGGTGTTTCAAGATCCACTAAGATTTTTCTTGAAATAGAATTTGTAGCAAACGTTACTTTTTTGTTACTTTTTGGCAGTCTTCTCCTTGGCTGAAAATGAAAAAAGAAAATATTTATCAATTATCCAAGACAGAAATTTTCCAATAGCATTATTAAACATGTATTGTAGTGTTTATAAATCAGATATTTTAATAAACTTATGTTAAGACATACACCATTCTGATAATTTCTACAATACATATAATATCACAACTATTTTTCTATCATAAAAATTATAATCAATGTTTTAAAAGTTCCTTCAGCTATTTTTTAAATATTAATTTGCTTAACTGATGTTCTAGTAAGTACAGTACAGGTTAGAACTACTGCACGCTCTTACCATGAGCGCTAACCTCCCTTACCGCGGTTACCTCATGTTATGAATATCCAAACCTTACCGCATACCGCAGGTTAGCATGAGTAAACGCACTAAAATCAATCTCTTTCTAGGCTCCATGTTGGGGAGAAAACCAAAGCATTGGGCCTTAGATCGAAAGCTACCTCGCTAAAATTGATAATCCATTGTCCTCTTCCATCAATCACATTCTATACTTGAAGAAGAATCAATTTAAAGACTTAAGCCTGCACACTATTGTGTCCTCTTTCTACCTTTAGGCTATAATCTGACAAAATCAATAATCCTTTGTTATTTGAACTTGAGCTATTGTTATATAGGCCTATGTATAGCGACTTTTCTTGCACTGTGTGTTGTCTATAATACTTCTCAGCTTGGTACATACATCGTTTTTTTGAGCATATTTTATTGCATTTTCTCCACAATTTGAGGTTTTAATATGATCATAACATTAACGGCAATAGAAAATATGGAAAATCGGGAAGATTTGTAAACTGGTCTAATGTTATATAATATCTAACATTAACGTTACACTAGACCTATGTTGTTTAACTTGTGATGTATTGATAGGCCTGCATGCATGGTTGTTTCGATTTCTTATGAAACGATGTGACAGCTTCATGAATTTCTTAGAGAAAACATTAAATTTAACTGATAAGGTTGTATTCTAAAAAAGTTCACTTAATTATAAGAACAATTCCTTTTAAAGAAACTTGTGAATATAAGCCATAATACAATAATGCCCCAATGAAAAGAGCTTTCTACGGCACTGCGCTGACAACGTACAATATGCCAGAAGATCCATAATCAAAATAGACTACTCTGGATCCGATATTGATCCCAAAACTGTCTATTCCTTTTTTTCTTTCTTTTTTTTAGGATCTCAACATTTTAGTGAGCAAGAAAGTTTTCCTGAAGCAAAGATAATGATTTCACAAAATGACAAGGTTCTTAGTTCTTGCACAATGCTTTCCTCTGAAAAAATATTCATATCTTCTTGTATTCCATAAAAATTTAATGTTTTTTCAAATAGGAGATAAGTATACTTTTTCCTCGTATTTGGTTTTTGATTTTTTAATTATTGATGTTTATTTGTTTGCCGTCATTTTTTCTGTAATGAGTTTTCTTTGTTCTTTTTGCACAATTTCGTGATATTTTTGTCCATTTCCCTCCCATTTCATATTGTCATATAAGAATCAAAGATAAATTTCCATGGAAATAAATCTCAATGTTTTTCTTCCCCTTAGTTTCTTTATTTAATATTATGTTTATAATTTAGACTTCATTAATGTTACGATATTATTTTCTTTGCCTTTGGGTGTTTTGTTATTTTATTTCAGGAGTTTTCTATTTTCTTTCTGCATGATTTCTTGATTTTTTCATTCATTTCCCTTAGGCCTATTTCATACTGTCATGAAAAACAAGAGAATAATTCTCTTGTTTACCTCAAAAGGGAGGAATATATTTCAAAGAAATGGCGAGTGATGTAGCTACAGGGTCTTGGATAATCCCTCCCCTTCATAATCCCTCCCCATCTGGCAAAACTAATAACAACGCCCATATGATATGAAAACACATGCAAACATTCATCAAGGGCTACCGAACAAGACTATGGCAACTGCAGTATATTCACAAGTCATGGACTTGAAAAATGCTAAAAGGTCCAAATATTTGCCTCCGTGGACCTTCCCACTCCTCCAATGAATCCCTGAACATAGACTTGCTCAACACGTACCCACCCAAATTTGCTCTATCTGTCTGTCATTGCTTTACACCGCAATATAATTTATAAAGGGGGTTTTGCTTTTGAGCAAGATTCGGTTAAGTTACAATTTCACATAACAACACCAGGACAAGGATTCAAGGGCTACCGTAGATGTCCATGTACATGGTAAGTCCATGCATTTGTTTGTCTGTTATATACTAGTATAGTTTCATTTATAGTACATGCATGAATGTTTGTGCCATAAAAACTTTCTTTCATCTCCTAAATAAAATATCAAATAAGCTAAGAATATTTTTGGGAAATGAAATTCTCAGCTGAAGACTACGCGCATTTTAATTTCAGTACAGAGTCTTGTAAGTGTCACATTTGAAACTTTTGCAAAATTTTATACAATGAGATCGTTGAAACAAATTCTACAAAAACAAAAATTCCACAAAATAATTTTTAACATTTAAAAAAAATACATTACACAGCTAAATGAAAGGCAGAAAGTCGTTTATTTTTACAATCTGGACTTGATTTATATAGTAATCGTACCGTCTCTACCCCGACGAACAGCCTTAATCTCGTCTTGATGTGCACTGAAGTACGGGGCATAAATTATAGTCAGCTACTTCAACTGGGAAATTACTGGGAGAGATTACTAAACTAATCTATAAAGCAGCAATGCTTCAAAATACAGTAGGTCCTAGGCCAATTTAAACTGTTCAAGCAGTTCCAATGCCCTGGTGTTTTTTACGCATGATGAGGCATACTCATAGACATAGGCGGGATTTGAGGGAGGGGGGGGGGGGCAAAGGGGACATTCCCCAATTGGGGGGAACTTCCCCCACTTTCTTTTCTGAATTTGTATCTTTTGTATGGTGATGTATGGGGGAGGGGGGAGGGGGAAAGAGGAGGGTGAACACAAAACATCACTGTGAATGTCTAGATCACTAATCACTAAGCACTACGGCTACATACAGGGGTGGACTAGCAGATTAAACAGGTCTGGAAACACAAACCAGGTTAAGGCTTTTTTTGGGGGGGTGATCATTGCCGAAATAGCCTATGGGACCGAGGATCCTTGGCCTCCAATAATTTGCCAAATTATATAGTAATATGATGCAAAGGCAACAGAACAGAGCCCCCCCCCCTCCTCCCCTCCTATTAGTAATCCAATGTCTCGTCTCATACGGCCCCTGCTGGTTGAACAAAAAAACATGCTTCTAACAGAAGTTATGAGCCATTTTGTATAAAATTATAATATATAATATGCAGGTCAATTGGTAGTTCCAACCTCTCCCTGGCGATTATCAAAGTTATAGGAGGGACACAGTCAACTTGACCATACCACGTGATGGAACATACCATACATTTTCCCAACAAACAAAATCAATATCATTTTCTTCCCGTAATTCTATTGTTTACCAACTTAGATTTTAGGTAATGTTTGGGCTACCATAGATTTCTGGTACCCTGACTTTTTCCCAGTCAGTTCCAGGGCATGTCAGAACATGTGCACATAAGTGTGAAATGAAGACCACGCCTATGTACGGTATGGGTCAATACTACTGTGTGTACATTGAAGCCTTACAGAATTAGTGATTTGGGTACTGTGCTCTTGTTTTTCTCTTATTTTTGGTCTCGAAGTTCGAAGAAGGGAATAAAAAGATACTTCTACATCGCATCAAAATGGTTTTTCTTTGCATTCGTTTGTATTTTTTTTTAACTCTTACTGTTCTATTAACGTCCATTTTAGATAAAAAAAAAGTTGTACGTTTTAACTTCCACCTGGCCTAACCTCTCATTTATATTCATTAATGCATGGTCCATTGATATCGCCATAATACAGGTAGTTCCGAGATGAGTTACGGCAAACACAATTATAATTTTCAACAAGTAGATCCCTAAAACCCGATAACAATACATCGTTTTGCTTCGGTGATTAAGAAGATTTCTTAATGCATTTACTCACGGAGGGAGTTTTGCTTCAGTGATTAAGGGATTTCTTAACACGTTTACTCACAAGGGGACGCTTACTCACAAGGGGACGGACATATTAACAACTGGATTATATAATGCGTTTACTATCGACTCTGGGAGGCAGATCAGCGGCATATAAAAGGAGTGCTGAACAAAAGATGCGCTTACCGCAGTAAGTGCGCTAGATTAGTAGCGCTAATCGCAATAACCGTGCGTTAGTTCTAACCTGTACTGTACTGTAAACCACAGTTGTAATATTTTATTAAACCACTCTTCCCGCATTAAATTGCAAAATCAACGTTCTGACATAAATTGTGTTGACCTATGATGTAACATCAATCTACTTCACAGAAATTTTGAATTGAATTTCTTGACATATGTTATTCGGAAACAAGCTACCAACACCACAGTATTTCCTATTATGTACATGCTTCAAGAAGGTTCAACGATTTGAACTCTTTAACACATTCATTTTTTTGTCCCACATATAATACAAATGTAATACATTCTTTGATATTTCACTTGTAATTTACTTAATTTTCATGTGACATTTTGATAAATAGTTAACAGTTTCATTCAATGCTACGTGTATGCGTTACTGAAAGAAACAATGCACTGCCTTTAAAATACCAAAATACAATTCTGAGCAATTTGAACTTAATAGTTACATCATTAAAAGCCCAACTAAAAACCAAACAAAATGGAAGCTTCATGATGAAATAAGAATGATATAACTATTTTCAAAATGAAACAAGCTGTTTAGATTGCCTTCATATCCGGTGCATCAGGTAAAACATTTTACTTCAAATCCGGTGCATTAGGTGAAACAACTTACTCAACTACTCCCCTTATATTAATTACTTTGATCACCAGTCTAACCCAAATTTGTTGAATTATTAAAAGTTAAGATCAGTACTAGTGTCTAACTCATTAGCATTCTCAAACTGCAGCATTTAGTATTATCAGAGATAAGTGTCATAAGTATTAACATTGCTCAACAATATTACACAAAACACACAATATCTTATACCTTTCCACTAAATCCTGGAAGAGATGCTAAAATTTCACTTATTGTCTGTGGTCTATGTTGGTTGCCATGGTTTCTGTCTCTTCCAGATTTCTTATCCCCTTCTTGTTTTTCATTTTCACCTGTGAATGGAAAACAGAATTATAAACATTAACCTTGATTTATTCATTTTCACAGAAAATCTATTTCAAAAAATTATAAAAAAGACATATTTGAGATACGGGAAAAAGTTATACCGAAACATCCCAATAAGTTAGATGTTTTATATGAACAGATGAGTTTCATTGTATCACAGCGATCATTGTGAAATAAATGCGCCTTGCCACTAACCTACTTCACAATACCATCATTTGAACAAATTTAATTAATTATCCTTGGTGAAATACATATTGTACGAGTTCTAAATGATACATGTACAAGTCAGAAATCCTGACATACTTTTGTCAACAAAAGGGGTATGTATTGGGCATAGGAAAAAAACTTGCCATGAAATATGAATAGTTTTACTGTATGGAGGTTGCTCTTTCTTTGATGTTTCATGTTAAGGTATTTAAGGGAACATACAATTGTTGTGACACCCTTTCCAAAATGGCCACCTGCACTGTGTACTTTGCCAATTCAAATGTATTTATTTAAAATCTTTATTTATGGCAGTCACTTGTAAATGGATTTAAGATACTGAAAAATCTTCAATTTCTTTTTAAAATCTGTATTTGGTTAGATTGGGGTAAATAGCTTCTTCAAAATGAAGATTTCTGCAATCAATCAGGCTTTATTTACTATACATGTAATATAGGTCAATGTAGGCGGGAGAAGGGGGTATGCGCATACAGTGTGTGCAACATATTGTATGGTACATGATAGAGCAACATAAACAATAATGCTATCATTTAAACATTAAATGATTGATGAAAATGATACGTTTCGTTTGGTGAAGAAAAAAAAATTTCACATCACTACAAAATTATAGTGGAGAAATCTAAAGCACAATAATACTTACAATCTTCAGAATCAGAAGGTGGTTTAAGAGGCTTCAAGATAATCCTTGGCACGAATCCTTGCTTCCTTCTGTGGTGCTTATGATGGGAATAACCACGATACTTGGTCCTCACTACTCTTTCACTCTTCCTCCTTGGAATATCTGGTTCCTCGCCATTCATGATTGGCTTACATTTGGAATCTTCTATTTTATTTCCAGGGTTTTCAGAGTTTTGTTGTGAAGGGTTTGTCTGGGGTGGGGTTTCTGGCACAGGGCTGTCAGCTGCAGAGTGAGAGGTCTCCTGATGAAGGAAGCGCTGAATAGATGGCACAAAGTCACGAGCTTTCTCCGGTAAAATATACACAGCTGTGGATATTAAAAGTACATGTAGCTAATGATCAAATACTGCCATTTCTTAAAATGATCGCAACAAGAAGGTGATAGGATTACACTGAGAGGAATGCTACTACTAGCATTCACCAACAAAATATTTAACGACACAAGCATTGATTCTTACAAAGTAAAAACTATACCTATTTTATTACAAGGGGTGCACCAGACATTCCATTCAAACTGACATCGCTTTAAAATCTTGTTTTGGCCAGTTTTCTCTCTGAGAATTGGTTAGAACTGAAACTTACGGAATTGTTTGTTTCATTGTTGGTTATTTCAAAGATAAGCTATAAATTCAAGTATACATATATCCCTCCTTGGAAACAAATTACTAAAGTGTACAATTTCTGCAGACAGAAAAAATCTTTCAAAAGTTATCATCTATTAGTCAAGTTATTTTTAAGAGGGTCAAGAGGGTAGTTTTTGCGTGTCCTATCTTTCCAATTCCCAGCATTGAAGGTGTTTAAAAAAAAAAAAAAACTGCACTCTGAGACCATTCTTACAATATGGTTTGTTTGCTGTTAAACACAAGTTTTAACATAGTAAAACATTGTCCTTTTAGACTAAATAGAAACAAATTAACTTGGTTGGTAAGATTTAAATGGGGTCAGTGCAGTTGTGCCTGGTTGTGAGAACGAAAAAATATTTAAAGGTTGCAGTGATGGATACTATGCGTGGCTGCTGATTTCAATTGTATCTCAGTTATATTTTTAGACTGCACATACATTGTTCAGAAAATATTTCTCTTCAAGACTCACGTCTCTTTTTGACTGGAATATATGGTCTGTCCGAGCAGACAGAGTCATCACCCATAGTATCTTCTCCCTCATGGGGCATGTCCTCAGCCTCTTCGTTCTTCACCTCTAGTAATGCCTTGGCCTCTTCTGGTAAATCACTCTAAATAGGTAAAGCAAACCAAAACTTAAATAACCTAGCAGGAGAGAATATTTCTATTTTCCAAATTTCATAGCATATCTGTGATGATTTTTAACAGGGTCACTATGTAAAACATCTCACTGCCAAATAACCTTGCATGGTCTACCGGTTTTGATAAACCGTGGGTTCGGTACCGAAAAAACCACATCACTGTAACAAAAAACTCAAAATGATAGTTAAAAATCGGTTTTATTTCAATAAAAAGAAAGTTCATGCTTTGTGTAAGAATGTATTTTTGAAGTATCTTTTGATACATTTGTGAAAATATGTGATATTTATGCAGATTAAATCAATAATACAATTGGGAAATGAGAATGTTCGAAAATGCATAGTCATGAATATTACATGTACCTGTAAGAACAGGCTCGAATCTGCTCAATAATGTGTCTTCTTTCTGGGCTAATTTTTCCATGAGCAAAAATAACTATACCTTCATTTCTTTATAATCCCTTTTATTTTAAGTCCTTAACATTTTCTCCTGAGTCTTTTGTTGCAAATAATTTTTGTTAATCCATTATAAATCCCGGCGATAACAATATTGCAAATCACAAGACCATTCACTCATAAATTCACAACCAACCCGCCCTACATGCACAGTGCAAGACTATATTCACACGACAGCCCCTGGATATGAAACTTATGAATGGATATCATGACTAACGAGTGTGACTTCTGCCATCCTTGGTCAAAAAAGTTAACTTTATTCACACTGTATGTAAATCAGCGCAAGAGGTGATTTTTTCCAACGCACCAGTAACAACAAGTTAGTGGGATTTTATATCATTTTACTTACCAATAATTTGTTCCTTGACGCTGTGTATATTTTCCAAAGTTTTTAAAGTTTGATTCTGGGAAAAACTGTCGCTATAAATAGCATTGTTTAGAGGAGAAAATTGTGTGATCGTTATGGCCTGGGAATAACATGATGCAAAGATAACTTATCCGCGTACTATCGGTATCACCTACCAAGAAGCTGGTATACGATTCACAATTAGATCGCAAAAGAAAATGACCATTCATTTCCTCAAAAAGTTTCTTTTCCTTTCCGATTTAATTTTCATGTGTAAAATATACTTTTAAACAACTGTTGTGGTCAAAATTGTTCAGATTGAAAAAGAACGAAGGTTTTCATGCATTGTGTTTTTAAAAATTTCTTCCGTTCCTCTGTAATTATGTTTACTCATAATTGCACTAGCAATGGAATCTTCCATTCCAATCGCATGTGTATGTAATTGACCCATGGCAGGAGTGATTTGCTTGGGGGTACAAGCTCAAATGATTCCATTGGTTCGAAATGGAGGGAGTTTATATACATTTTTTGCGGACCCGTTAGGTGATAGCTGTTGGTATGCATAAATTAATAATATTATCTCTGCATTCCACTCTGCATATCGTTTCTCAAGTAAAAAGAATAAACAGAATGTTCAAATACAGATGTGTTTTGCCATTTTATATGATTCATGAGTGATCAAAAATGTTGCTTGTTATTGTTACAGTAAATGTTTTGAATCAATGTAGAACTAAAAATCTTATCTGCAGAGTGCCAATTAATTGATTTTACTTGGGTGTTGTAAAACTAAAATATTTTCATAGATCCTAGCTAAAACAAGGTCCTGTATAAGTACGCAATACAATGTAATTCACTTTAATTTTCAATCATGATGTATTCAAATCAGGTATCATATCATTTGTATGGAAAGTGCAGGGAATACACTTTTTTTTTTGATGAAGAAAATACAAATTTGGTGGGGAGTGTCATTAGCTGGCATTTTCTTTTCTGTACACCTCCATTCGCTCAGTTTTGGCAAATACCATATAAGGCTATAGGGCAGGACCAAATTTGGTGGCTTAAGTATAATTGAAAATGCCACCGCAATGCACAAATGGGGCCAATTTAAAGTAAAATCATAGTAACAATAATTACTGAACTTGAAAAGTAACAGAGAGGTATGCATGATTAATGATTTTATTATCATTTTTTGGGCTGAACTTAAGAGCTTTAGCCTGGCCATGGTTAATGTTTCACAGAAATGTTGAGTATCAAGTGGGTGGGATCTCGACTGTAAGATTTCCCCGCAGTAACGTTAGGCTATATGCAAATCGGCAACAATTGTACTGCGTGATCAAGTATACGATGGTTAGCATCGCACCATAAGATGATGCATTTAGATCTGGCTTAATTTGTATCTGTTTTACAACTATCCGACAAATTTCTTTTCTTTTTACATGAAAGAAAATTGAAATCATCACATTAAATAGAAATCGTGAGCAAATAAGGGCATATAGATGCCCTGTCGACACGGCCTTTTTTATAATTTTTTTACATGAGTGGGATTGGGACATCGTGAACTGTTTAATGCCTTTCAAACCTAGACTGACAAAGGGGGAAAATCAACATCATTTGAGGGGCAAATGGGGTAAAAAATTCACTTTATACGCAAACAACATTCAATGTTTATTAATACATTTTATTTATCAATGCCTTCATTATTATTTTCAACATTATTTACAGAAAATACTGTGATACAAACATCTTTAGCTGCTATCATATAACAGTGCATGTAGTGACTGTAATGCACTTTATGTTCAGGGCTTGTTTACATTACGGGTGAAGAACTGGTTTTCCGATTAAACCGTTTTTTGTTTTGGAAACCGACCGGTTTAACGTCGCGGAAAAACCGTGCAAGCTTACTGCCAAAGTAACCATGCAACAACACATGCAATACAGGTATTGTAGTTCAATATTTGGTTGAATGTTCTTTTCATAAAATATTTTGTTTCGTGGTAGTAAATTTTCTGTTAAAGTTTAAGCTTATAAGAATACAAATTTGCTTCTTTTTACATTTGAATGAACATTTTGCAATAAGCTTTTGCCTTGGTTTCCCCCCTTTTTTGTGTTTGTGTTTTGTTAAAATGTTTGCTTCGATAATTTTTGTGCTTGAAGACTTTTCGTTAATTCAATTTTTGTTTGAAGATTTTGCTTAAATATAACTTCTGGTTGAGCTTTTAATAAAAATTAACATTGACATTTCCATCTTGGAAATAATTTACTTCAAGTTTTTTGCTTAAATAAATCTTGTTTCCAAAATGTTAAAATCAAGCTTGTTATTGATTTACATATAAACCTTATTCAAACAGGCTTAAATTCATGTTTTATTCAAACTATTGGTTAAAAGCATAATTACTGCTAATTTTTGTATCACCCGACACTTTCAGAGCAATAAACATCATGATTTTAAATTCTTACTGCAGTGACCAACAAGCTGACAAAAGGGGATTCCCAATAAAAGACTTACCCTCAAGCCGTATACACCATTCAGTCCAGCAACCTTATAGAACATGTTTTGATGACCCCTGCACCCAATGTGCAACATGGCATTCAGACAGTATTCGGCCTTGGGTCCACTACAGCAGAAGAAAAGAATGATCTATCAACTCAAAACAGAAACCACATATAGCTGTCTTATATCTTGTCTTTTGTCATGACTTGAGTAAAATCCTGTTTGAACTTAGATTAAAACTACTATGCTAATTTGAAATTCAATTTATTTTCTAAACATACATGTACAGTACAGGATACTGTATACAAAACACCAGATACTGACAATCCTAGTAAAAGGTATATGGATGTGTACAGGCAGACCCGCTAAATTGCTTGAAAACATTTAAAGGAAAAGTGTTGTCATAAATACATTTAGAAGTGAACGCTGCCATGTTGCTAACGTCACTTACCCTTTTCACTTTTCTTATTGATTCGAGAAATCTGTGATTGATGGCGTGAAATCTGTGGTGTTATCGATAACACATGTAGGCCCCTATGTTCGGGCTGGCGGATGTGTAATTGATAGCACTGCAGATTTCTCTTGATCAATAAGGAAAATTGAAAACCGGAAGTGACAATACCACCTCAGCGGCGTTCACTTCTGAACGTATTTGTGGGACAATACCTCTCCTCTTTTAAAACCATGACAACAGCAAAACAGTGCATCAAAATCAGTTTAAAATTTAATAGTTTACAAGAGGTTTTAATCAATATTTATATTGTTATGCTAATTTGGGATGTATTAAACAGCAACATTGGTAGTTAACATCCTTTGTATTACAAACGTCTATCACACTGTAATTCTTTGCAGTGGTGTCGCAAATTCTGACCATATATTTTTGAATCTTTTCGTAACTTTCCCATCATTTTCAGTGACTGAGATTTAGAATCATATAAAGATTTAAAAAGCTGTCCACTCAGTCAGAACACCTTTGGCATAAATTACATGTACAGTACAAATAGATCAAATTTTCATCAAACTAAAAGTGCTATTTTTGAAATTTAAAATCTAATCTGCTTGAAGTATATTGTAATACTAAACAATATAAAAATAACTACACAAGACCTTTCAGGTTTCTGAGATTTTAGTGATAAATGTAAATATATCACGGTTAGGTTTAATGGTGCAGATAACTATTAAAGGTGTTTGGACAAGAGAAGGATTACAGCATCAAAAAGTGTTTCCCACAATGCATCAATTAAAAGAAAGGTATCTTTCCATAAATAAATTCAGAAGTGAAAGCCGCCGAGTTGTCAACGTCACTTCCTGTTTTCAATTTTCCTTATTGATTGCGCGATATCTGCGATATTACTGATCACACATTCGTCGGACAGAACATAGGAGTTTTCTGTGTGTTATCAATAACATCACTAATTTCTCGCAATGAGCAAGGAAAATTGAAAACCGCAAGTGCGATATCAGCACGGCGGCGCTCCCTTCTAAATTTATCTATGGGATGATACCTTTCCTTCAATGTTATCAAAACAGGCACCGAAAGTACAGTACATCAAGCTAAAATTCTGCCACCACATTGAGAATGAAACAGAAGAAAAAAAGAAAAAAGAAAAAAAAAACAAAATTGTAAAATATGCAACTAATGCCAAAAAAATTTCTTCCCCATTGCTTTCATGCTAATACTGCACTCCAATAAACTACAACAAAACCAATAAAAAACAAATTTGTGAAAACTAAATGCAAAGGCTCAAATGTGATATTGGCATTAAAAATAAAACGCTACAAACTACTATCAACAATGGATTAAAAACAATGGGTGCTATCTATTCAAATTTGCAAATGCTGAACAAGAGGGAGTGCCACTACCTTCATGCTGTGATATTAAAATTGCATAATGTGTGTACTTTAATTAGCTACATCGACTCATTAATTAAGTCTTCTGTTTGTCAAAATGTATGGTCCTTAATTACAATGAAATATACACATATAATTTCAGGCCAAGTCATTGATTTCACTACAATCATGCAAGAATTAGTAACCATTTCTACTGTACAGAAGGCATTCAATCTCAGTCTACTACTACTGTACCACATACAGTGGTACCACAAGGTGGTGTCTACTATACCATTAGATCAATTTATCATCAAACAGCACAGGTGTATAACCCCAATAGGAAACTTACACCAAAGAATCGAATATTACTTTCTCAACCCACATATAGCATGGGTTAAAGAATGTTAGCCATCATAGGAGTGCACATGACAATATTTGTTACATTTGTGAAATAATCTATCAAATCCCACAAAATATGCTTTTCAGATTGTTACTTTCACATGACTATTGACTCTTGTACAGTACGATAAGGGAGTTGCAGTAGATTCACTGGTATCTTTTCAAAAACTGTCAAAGACAACTTGCTTTTTTTTAAATTCAATGGCAGATACTGCAAATAAACACGGCAACAGACAATGTAAAAAGCTAATAATGTAAACAACAAAATGCATAATTCCTTTAAAAAATAGCACATTACACAGACCATAACATCATGTCAACTACGGTCAGGATTTGCTGGGGACTAAATGTGAGTTTCATGGGAGTGATGGAAAACGGTAGCATTTGCCCACTTTTATTCACAATTTGCCTACCGATGTTACTACAGTATTAAAGTATATCTTGCTTTGATGAATCATGATGACATGTAATATGTGCAAATATGTTATAACAAAGAAAACCACAAACACTGCAAATAGAAAAATCCTGGATGAGAAAAAAATCACAGAACTCCATAAATTCATGAAAAAGGCTCATCCTTGCAAAATCTACTTGCAATTTGGTGCAAATATGATGCATACTGTACACTGTTAATATTTCATCACAATTTGTCTACCGATGTTACTACAGTAAGTATATCTTGCTTTGATGAATCATGATGACATGTAATATGTGCAAATGTGTTATAACAAAGAAAACCACAAACACTGCAAATAAAAAAAAATCCCAGATGAGAAAAAAAATCACAAAACTCCATAAATTCATGGAAAAGGCTCATCCTTGCAAAATCTACTTGCAATTTGATGCAAATATGATGCATACTGTACACTGTAAATATGTAGACAATACTATTTTCTTATGTAAATCTTGTGTGCTTTACTCTTCTGCAACAATAATTCAAAGGAAAGCAAGTGATGCCTACATCCTGAAACAAAATTTTAGAGCGAATTGTGTAAAATTGCTAGTGTAGTTATCTGTGTCACTAGACTCACTTCATATTTTAACTCACAACACACTTAAACTTTTAGCAGCACTAATCAGAAAACATGAATCTCAAAAATACAGTAAGTACTAGGCTTGGGCGATATATCGATATTTCGATATATTTCGATATTGACCTATATCGATATGGCGATATTGAGTTCAAGGGTCGTATCGACATATCGATATTATGTTTTTTCAATAATACACAATACATGAACTATTACAAAACTAAACATGACTATCAAACATCCAAGTATTTTTTATTAAGCAGCCACAAAAAGTTAATAAATTTCATTTATATTAAAGTTTCAGGCAGTCAGTTATGATAAAACTTTCTTAAAACATTAATATTGTGATAACAATTACCCAAAAATCCTTCCATGAACAAAAACCACTTGACTCGGAGTACAGAGGCATTGCGCAATACTTCAACTTTTTACTTGATGGCTTACGATGTTCAGACAACAAAATCATAAGATGTTGAATCCTTAAACATCGTGTTAAGTTTCCTCAAAAGGAATACTGAATCTGAATTTTTAAATCAAACAGTCATTAATTGACAAATTACTGACAAAATTATGAGGTTTTTCTCACTATTTTGTTCGTTCAGAAAGTCTAAAGTAAAAGTGACAAACTGGTCTTGCCAGATCGATCAGATAATGTACAGTGCAGTAACTACATACACACACAGTATCACTACAGTACTTTACTATGTACACACATACCATCTAGGCCTACCACTGTTTCTTCTTAGTGACAACACTCGTGCGATGATAGAAGCAGACTAGAAATTTAATAATATACATCATATATGGACTTCTGAATTTCTAGAAGTCCATATAATGCTACCAAAATAATGCCTCTTTAGTACAACTTTCATAAGAAGTAAGTGAGTCATAAAATTTTAAGAAGAATTGGAGCCGATTTTTGTAAGGCATACAGTGTAGGCCTAATACCAGTTCCACAACATTTTTTTTTTTAAGAATATGCCGAGGCCTAAACTTTTTCAAAGTTTCTGTGATTGATCTTTTGAGATAGAAACCATGTAAAGAACATTTTTAAACATAATGGGTGTTTATTTGAAGATCATATGTATATATTTTGCAGTGATTTCTGTTAATTTGTACAAAAAGTTTTACTTGACATTTTTTGAGCAGAGACGAGATTACCTTGCCCAGAACAGTACATACAGCTTACGTATGACGTCCTATAATTTGCATATCGGTATTTCGATATTATCGATATTTTTCAGGCGATATATCGATATTGCATTATGTTCAATATCGCCCAAGCCTAGTAAGTACACCCAATAAATTTCTAAATGGAAACCAACCAGAAGATATGCAAATCTATTTTGAATATGCAAAACAAATCATGCTTTAGATGCAACCACCAATAAAAAATGACCAACTACTGTAAGGGAAAGAATAGGTTGCAAAAAATGGATCAACAAATACAACAAAAACACAAAGAGTGAAAAAGAAATGTTTAGTGAATGCCATAAAACCTATCTTCTTTAAAAGAAGAAAACAATGTTCTTTGTCTCACCGTCTAAACAAAGCACAACGTGCAGCAGGAGGATGCGGATGATGACCAACACAAACAGTGGGAAGGAAAAATGGTAAGGAAAAATGTTATCAGCACATACATGCACATAAGATGATAAGAGAATGATGGGATACATTCATGTGACATTACAAGCTTGTATCATAAGGAGCACAGGCACATTGTCATCACCCTTATCATTTACACTTATACTATCATTAGATGTCCTTGACAAACTGCTAACCAATTTATTGATTTTTGTCTTGACTCTTTTGAGTTATTCCTTTTGAGGCAAAACTCACATTGCATCCTTTTTCTTTCATACCAAAAAGCAATTGTTTTGATTTTTGATACCGGATATCAGTTGTTTTGGATTTCTTAGACAATAGATTGATTTTATTTATGTGTTGATTGCAGAAATTAATTGTTGAACACATTCCAACCAGACTATAGCAACTTAGTTCCCAGAAATATCCCACATTTCTATCAGTCTTCAGTCTTTCCCCTATGCCAATGTTTTCAAAATTAAAAATCACCTCTTCCTTGGGTACCAACATTTAAAGCCAAATACAAAATTTGATCACATTTTTTCTTGCAATATTTTCATGACAAAAAAAAAAAAAAAAAACAGACAAAAAGAACAAATAAGTGAGCTCAGTCCAACTTGTTTGATCTGGAAGATAATCACTTTGATCAGATATAACTTAAACACTATAAGTGCTATCAGCAAAATTTAAAAGAGGTTCTGCTCAGAATTTAAAGCTCCTTTTATCATAATAGAAATTGTTACTGTATATTCAAAGATCCTAAGTTTGCATTTGATAACATACACCTTACAAGTACATGACAAAGAAATAAAGACTCACTTCACATCCTCCTTAAATTTGTGTGAAAGTATTTCTTGTAGAATTTCCCTGAAGCCCATTGGTCGATTGGGAATCATTTCCAGAACCTGTAACAGTAAAAAAAGAAATCATTATATCAAAACAATTATGACTTTCCTTAACGATCTATGACTAGTTGTTCCAACGATTATACTGTAATGAGTTCTGCCGATTACCGAGCACAATTTGGCATAATCAGCCCGATTCTGATCTGATTCCAATTATATTTCTCAAAGTTTGCACTAATTAATTTACCTACGAATTAAGATGGTGGTACCTTTCACTTTGATTCGGCAAATTTAACATTACTTGATGAATAAGCCTAGGCTACATTAGGCCCAATAAACAATGCTACTAGGGCCTAAATGCTACACAGTGTATTCTTAAGCATTAAAATGCATTAGGTCCATTAAGATATAGATAAGAGTTGGTAAACACGTAAATAAATGCGAGCGTCTAACGATTACTCGAGTTTAGTGCCGTTATTTTTGGAAGTACACCAAAGTTGCTCCAATTTATAATGCTAAGTAAACAAAAATCGCAAAACTAGTATGGCAACAGTATTGACTCCATTGCCTAAATAAACGCTGGAATATTGCTTTCCAAATCATGAAAAGTTTATTTCTACAGTATGAATCATCATTCTTAAGAAAATTGTGCATGGAAATTTGGTTTAGAAAGAACAGAACAGTTCCCTTCGATGTCCTTTAATCTCAACATCGCCTAACTTTTTTGCCGTACTCACTAGGGCTTCAAGTTTTAGTAAAAATCATGCATACTGTGAAAAATGTCTAAACAACGCCACGGAAGTTCTGGTCATTTCAGTCCTCTTAAAAAGTGGCCGTGATGTTAGCCAAGCATGCAGAATTTCAGCTCTGTTGAAATCTCTTTTTATTTGTTTATTTTGCAATATTTTATTAGGCTAACACCTGTTTTACAAGCTGTAAAACTGACCCAGAAATACACGGACAAAAAAACTTTGATTGTTAGCCTATGTTCACTACAAGTAAATGCAAAGATTACCTGATGAGTCAAACAACTTGTGCAAAAAAGAAGAAAAAAAACATGGCAAAATAAACGAACAAAGATGTTTCAAAGTTGCTGAGATTTCAGCATGCTTCGCTAACATCACAGCCATTTGCTAGAGAGGTTGGATAGAAACGTTTTTTCTGGCTCGTGACACACTTTTGGAATTAATACAGCAGGCCAGAGTCATGATGGTTGAAAACATTTCAAAATGTTTGTAAGACACGGCAACTTTATATCTTTATTTCTTTATCTGTTTAAAGTGCGTCTGAACCATGGATCTTTTTTTTTTGACAAATTGTTTCAGCCTAACAGGTAATTTAGAGACTTAAGATAGGCCCTTACTCAAATTTTGTGAAATTCCTTACTTATTTTGGGGCCAGTCATAGCGATGGATTTATCATAGTACTTCTTTGGTTTTGTGGAGGTTATTGTATCGCTAAAACCAGTTCCGCAAAAATTACCGAAATTTTCTTTCAGTATTTAGAAGTTTTGAGTTTTTTTTATGCGGGAGGGAAACGGAAACACGAACCGAAATTCGGTGAAAATAAAGACACACAGCCCTAATTTCTAAGCTTTTCATTAATTGATTTTAACGTTCGAAATGATGAATACAAAATTAATACAATAACAAAAAATAATCGCTTGAGCTGACCGGCAATCCAAAGATATTTTGCCAATCCCGATTATGCTTTTGATCAGCCATAATTGGCCTGATTAGATCGGCAAACCTACTATCGATGGAACACTATCTATGACGATAAATTTGATTGGAAATGACCAAACTTAATTATTTTAAAACCACACATTAGCTTTGTGTAAAAAATAAAAGAGTTCTTTCCAAATGAATTCACTTATAATCATTTCTTAACTCTTAAAATTAGAAGAAGAATTCTTTTATACACAACCATTTTGAAACATGCAGATAATTATAATGTACTGTATATTCTTTAAAAAAAAAAAAACTAGAATTTAAAAACTTTTCAATAAAAACGATTATTGATTAATATAAAACTTAAGTGTACTTTTGTACTTCTTTAAAAACCATGAGAGTAAGACTATGGAAGTTTTAAACAATCTTTATGTTGTCTGAGTGTAGAGAATGTTTTTTTCTCTTAAATCTGGCTGGAGGATATGCATTAAACTCAAAGGACTACAGTAGTTCAGTGGTCCAGCAAGTTTATCCTATATGAAAGAAGACTTAAAAAAAAAAAAAAAAATGGTGAAGAAACCATTCAAAATCTTATTCCCTTAAGGAGATATTTAAAGTTCTATCTTATTTTCATGTAAAAATGACTGGTGTATTAAGTCTACAATGGAAGGTGGGTATCCTTATCCTCACATTCTTAACAATTCCTAATGTACAGTATTTTAAAGAAAATGTATCAAACTTTCAATGTTTTATTTCAATTTTTTCCCCCTTGAATTTTCTTCAGGTGGTAAATTATAATTCCCCTTACAAAGATTCTGTGTGGCTACTTTCCTGACATATCCAATAGTTTAACCTTGAACCACAACCTGGAAGGACAAAATATAATAGAATACATAAAGACTTTGAGGAATCTGAGGCAGTAACATCACAACTAGCCTGATTTCAGTCATTTCTGCACAAATGATACTAAACTTCAAACTTAAATATCTCCTTTACGGAATAAGATTTTTGAATGCTTTTTCACTATTTTGTTTCTTTTGAAGTATTCTTTCATATAAGAACTAATCCCTTGAATGCATTTACAAAAAAAAAATGTATGTGCATCCACATGTGAGCCATGACTACTGTATTTAGCCCAAAGTCATGTAATTCTATTTTTTTATTTTTTTTCTCCTCTGTATGAAGAATATTAGGCACAGATGTGCAAAGCATGTTCTTGTAAAGTTCATCTTGTTAAATAAAAAGTATTTCCAATAAAAAGGTCATTAAATTTCAAAGAACTAATTGAAAATATGATAGAAGAGCAGCTATTATAATGTGATTACTGGTACTAAAAAGGAATAAGATAAGAGTATCAAGATGTGTAGTCATTTTTACCATTCAATCTATTTCTATCATAGTCTTTCAAAGGAGATATATGTAAAAGTCTGGCTTTTTCCTCCTTATCAATTCGATCTTGCATATAATTTCCAATTAATTCAAATATTAATTTTGTCAAAATTTTAAAAATAACTTACATGAGAACAGCCATTTTGTTCATACTGTCTTCTAAAAATGACATCATCAACACAGTTCTTGATAAATATATAACAAATTACTTTATAATCTATTTCAAATTTTCTAGCTTTATATAAGAATTTTTTTGTTTTGTTTACATGTCAGGATCTATGAATATTCATTTGTACATGATATTACAATAAAAGCCTTCAATACCTCATGTCAAGAAAAAAATGAATACATTACTGTGTGCTAACACAGGACAATGATGTTATTATTGGCAGTTTTTCAACACAAATAGCAGCCTTCATATGTTACAAGTTTAAACATGGATATCTTGAGAACGAAATAAGCTCGTAAGCTTTCTTTTTAAATTCTCTTTCATACATGTATATCAAACTTAAATTTTTTGTCTCCTTTAAATCAATATAAAAACTCATGAATCCATATGACAAATCATGGGAATATTCTAGTGTATCACACCAGTTGTATTAATGATGGTGTTAAGATGGTGTTACGTTGTAGGTGGTTCTCTAAGTCCCCACAACACAAGTAAAACACAAACACAGAGATGATTAGCAGTATCACCAAATATATTTCACCAGTCTTTTAACTTCCTCTCTCATACTTTTCGGCATCAAGCGGAGTTCACAACAATATTCATACAAATTAATTATCAATCAGATAGAACATCAACAGCCAGAGGACAGTAAGTCTTGACAGAACAAAGATCATGCTGGAACTGAATATTCTAATCAAATAAGATATTTTGGGTAGTTTGTGACATCATTACACACCCTCACTCTTACACCAATCAAAGGTTACTTTCACTCATCTCCATAAGCCACAACTTACCACCACCAATCACCATCTTACACCTTCTCTCCCATCAGCACATGAGTCAAGTTGGCCACTTGCCTTTTTTGTCTGCAGGTACCCTTTCCACTCATTACTACATTATAATATTTCTCTGAAATAGTGCATATGTCCAGTTGATATGTACCATTTAGTCAGAAATAGAATTGTATACAATAACAAGCTCATCTGATGATGAGTAGCCTTAAAGAATTTAGGCAATATGGAGTGTGTCCTGAAGTGACTAAATAGAGGAACAATACATCACAAATGGACATAAATCAAGTCAAGATGACAAACCAAGAAAGATTAGACACAAGCTATCTATGCTGCAATGTCACACAATGAAAATAAATATAACTCACAATTTTTTAAGCTGCTGTAAACCACTCATTAACTTGTTACTTCTTAAGTACTTTCTTTGTCATATTCAATAACAATACTAATACATGAATGAGCAAATAACACTCAACACAATTTTGTGAAACTTCAACTTAATTATCAGATTTCTTGATCATCAAATGTATATAACTGGATTTACTCGATTTTGCTAATAACTAGAACGGTAACTACCGTCATGGTTCGCATGCCCATGCAAATTGACACCCATATCATATGACCCCTCCAATTATAGAAATGGCATCTCACACTAAGTCCCATGTCCCACATGGCATCCCATGTCCTATATGGCATCCCATGTCCCACATGGCATCCCACCCCATGTCCCACATGGCATCCCACCCCATGTCCCACATGGCATCCCACCCCATGTCCCACATGACATCCCATCCCATGTCCCACATGGCATTACACCATATCTCCCACATGGCATCTCATCCCATGTCCCACATGACATCCCATGTCTTATGTGGCATTCTCTCATATGTCCCACAGGGCATCCCATCCTATGACCCACATGGCATTCCACCCTATGTCCCACATCCCATGTCCCAATAGATCACATCCCATGTCCCAAATGACATCCCACTTTATGTCCCACATGACATCCCATGCCTTGTCCTACATGGCATTTCACCATATCTCCCACATGGCATTCCACTATACAGTGTCTCACATGGCATTCCACTATATGTCCCACATGACATTCCACCATATGTCCCACATGGCATCCCTCCCCGTGTCCCGCATCGGTGGCTTCCCACCTGATGTCCCACATGGCATCCCACCATATGTTTCACATGGAATCCCTCCCAATGACATTTTACTTTATGTCCCACATCCCATGTCCCCATGGTCTCCTACCCTATGTCCCACATAGCCTCCTACCCTATGTCACACATGGCATTCTACCTTATGTCACACATGGCATCCTACCTTATGTCACACACTACATTCCAACCTATGTCACTGTGTTACTCGTGGCATTCCACCATGTCCCACATGGCATTCTACCCTGTTCCACATGGCATCCCACCCCATGTCCCACATGGCATCCCACCCCATGTCCCATAGGCTCCATAAGTCTCATCCTGGCTATCACAGTCCCTGATTGAGTATAATATATATGAAATTGTGAGTTCATATAATTACTTATATGCAAATTACTTGTTGAAATGGAGTGAAACGCCATGTCCCACATGACATCCCATGTTCCATGTGACATTCCATCCCATGGCATTCCACCCTATGTCCTGCATGGCATTCCACCATATATCTTACATGGCATTCCACCCTGTTCCACATGACATCCCACCCCATGGCATCCCACCCTATATCTCACATGACGTCCCATAGGCTCCATAAAAGTCTCATCCTAGCTATCAGTCCCTGATTGAGCATACTATGTATAAAAGTGTCAGTTCATTTAATAACTTATATGCAAATGGTTTTGATGAAGAAAAAAAGGTGGAGTCAAATAATTATGCCTGATATAGCCCTTGGTGTATACAACATGGTAAATATTATATCATATGTCCCTCATGGCCCCCATCCATGTCCCACATGGCATCCCTCCCTATGTCCATATGCAATCACATCCTGTCACACTCCCTGACTAAGCAAACTAAATAAAAAAGTATGGTCAGGTCATATACTGTAGCAACTTTATGCAAATGAGCACAATAGTAAAGGTGGAGTTTAATAATCGTGTCTGATACAACTGTTGGTGTCCAAATATTGTGAAGGATTTTAAATATCAAGTGCTACAAGAGAGACTTGAGGATCTTTGATTGGAAATTATATCATTTTACAATTATCTTCTAAAAAAATATCAAATGTTTTGTAGACTTTTTAAGGAAACTAGTCTTCAATCCTGTCTTAAGTATCTCTGAAAAACTTTAACATTTTATAAGAAAATTCTAACCTTCCATAAGGATATCTGAAGAAACTTTAACTTTTAATGAGGAACTCTGAAGAAACTTTAACATTTTCTGAAGAATTCTCAAAAAAAACTTATAACACTTCTGAGGAAATCTCAGGACAAATCTGTAGACGGCCGGACGGATGTAATCGCCATCACATAGGTTCACCAAAAATGACTAGAATTTCATTTCAAAGTCATTTCAGATGCTTCAAAAAGTGTCTCAAGGATTCCCTTTTTGCTCTTACAGATAAATTTTGGTACAATCTTTGCATTCCATAGAATCGCGCTGACGATATCATGCAAATTAATAGCATTTCACCTGCACAAAATTTTGAGGTTAAGAGAGGAATTTCATACAAATTTTAGTGTCAATGTTTCTACTCTACTGTATGTAAAATAAAGGTTTGAAATAGTGAGATTATGCAATAATTACCAGTAATACCCAAAACAATGATTTTTCTAAAGCACTCCCCATAGACTGTAGTGTCAGTCAGGGATGGAAAATCTTGGAATCCTACATTTTTTCCCTCTGATGGCCAGTACAACAGAGAGACCAGGTTGTTTGCAAACTTTGTGAAAAAAATGAGCCCTAAATGATTGTGATTTGCTGGAAAGAGCATTCTTGACTTATTCTTAAAGAATCTAGAGCTTTGATCTTGATGTACTTGTTTCCATTTGAAATTGTAAATTGCCCACGAACTAAGTTTGCATAGTTTGCAAGGTTTTCCAGCCTTGATGTCACACTTACGTTGCGGAGGGTTATGGTTTCTCGTTGCGGATATTTGTGCTTGACTTGATCATGTGCTTTTGTTCACGTTGGCAATTTACAATTAAAAACTAAATCAATTTAAAGTGTAAACCTACATGTGAGTAGGAATAAGTAAAAACCAAATGCAGTTATAAGGAAAAGGCAGAACATGCCTTTCTCAACAATCGCTGGATAAAGGTTGGTATATGCAAGCAAGCATATTTTATAATGCAAACACAACATAATAATTCAACAATTTTTTTTAATTTTTTGCTAAAGTTTTCAAGGATATCAACTCAGTAAACAACATGGAAATCTAACAAGATATGGCTGAGCTGGAAAATTGGTCCAATAAATGGTTATTAAGATTTCACCCCAATAAATGCAAGATACTAACAGCTGAATGCAGACAGATACCACCATTTAATTATGAATTTTGTAATATGACACTTAAAAGCACTGATAAAGAGAAAGATAATGGAGTTACAGTAGACTGTCAGCTAAATTTTAAAGAACACATGAATGAGCAAATAATCAAAACAAACAGCATCATGGGCTTGATCTGCCGATCTTTTACATACGAGATGAAAATACTCTTCTTATATTGTATACAGCTCTAGTGCGACTCCATCTTGAATATCCCAATGTAGTATGGAATCCATATGAAATAAAACACATCGTGTCAATAGAAAACATACAGAGGAAAGCGATAGTGTTGTGCGGTAGTCACGTTTTTGTGCTTAACTGGTAGTGTTGTTTACTCACTACCGGCAAGTGTTGCCACTACCGGGATTTCCCTACTGTGATACGAACATACTCCTCTCAGCACTTTCACTACATTATGTAAGTACACCAGGCCAAATTCACATCCAAACATGTATTAAAATACCTTGATAAACATCCTAATAAATAACACAGTACTTACAAAGAGCATTAAAAAGCTTTAAAATGTCTATGAAAAGCTCTCTTCTATCTGAAAACCTCCCATAACTTCCATAAAAACTTCAGAAAGAATGTTCTCTAGAATCCTTACCGTACGGCCGGAAGAATTCAGGTAAAAATTCATCTGCTTATGTATACTGTGATTATTTTTTAATTTTGCCCTCTATTTTAGTAAAAATATTTTAGAAAAAAAAACCTGTTAGAAGCGGCAGAATTCGCCGCCTTGATTCGATTGCATAACTTTCCCTACTTCAATTTGTCATTTCAGACAAGGCTTTTTGTTATTTTCAAGGCAATTTCATTGTAAAGAAATAAAGATGGAACTATGCTTGCACGGTCTACCAGTTTTGTAACTCAAACCAGTTTCGCGAAACCATGGTTTCGGTCTGATTCATGTTTTATCTTTATTTTTAAGCAAAAAACCTGTAGTATCGCAAAAACCAAATCACTATAAAAATTTTTTTTAAAAAGATGGTAAACATTGGTTTTATTTCAATAAAAAGAAAGTTCATGCTTTGTGTAAGAATGTACTTTGAAGTATCTTTTGATACATTGGTGAAAATATGTGATATTTATGCAGATTAAATCAATAATACGATTGAGAAATGAGAATGTTTGGAAATGCATAGTCATAAATATTACATGTACCTGTAATAACAGGCCTAAATCCGCTCGATAATGTCTCTTTGTGTCTTCTTTCTGGGCTAATATTTCCATGAACACAACAGCTGCTGTACCTTCATTTCTTGATAATCCTTTTTATTTTGAGACCTTAACATTCTCTCAAGAGTCCTTTTGTCTTGTAAAATACTTTGTTAATCCATTATAAATTCCGGCGATAACAATATCGCAAATAGCAAAACCATTCACTCACAAATTCACAACCAACCCCGCCCTACATACACTGTGCAAGACTACATGTACATTAACTACTGTAACACTAAGTGGAGGGAGTTTAAAAGTGTTTTGCAGACCCGTTAGGTGATAGCCTGTTGGTATGTATAAATTAATAATATTATCTCTGCATTCCGCCCTGCATATCATTTCACAAGTAGAAGGAACAAACAGAATGTTGAAATACAGATGTGTTTTGCCATTTTATATGATTCTGAGTGACCAAAAATATTGCTTATCATTCTTAAATGTTTCAAATCAATGTAGAACTAAAAATCTTATCTGCAGAGTGCAGAAGAATTGATTTTACTTGGGTGTTGTAAAAATACAATCTTTTCATAGCTCCTTGCCGAAACAAGGTCTTGTTTACATGTAAGTACAGAATACAATGTATTTCAGCTTAATTTCCAATCCTGATCCCTACAGAGATTGCAGGCAGGCCTAATACACTTTTATTTATTTTTCATTTTGATGAAGAAAATACAAATTTGGTGGAGAGTGGGACACTTTATGGAAAGAGCTCTTCAAAAGAAACTCATAACAACAAAAATGAATGAAATTGGTTAAAGGAATCTAAAGTTATTGTCCTTCGAATTTTAATGATATGCGCAATTGTTGCAATAACGGAATAAAATGCATTTTTCAAAAAGCCTGCATTTTTATTTGGTAATTCAGAATACGGGCAAACTTGCCTATCTAGCAGCATAGGCAACATTCTCCCACAAAAATCAAAACTTTACCAACCTGAAGCATACATTAAAATCTTTCACAGTTCAAATAATGGAAAATTATATTTATGTCACTTTTTGACCTATTTGACCTTATTAAGTGGAAACCTGCATTTTCAATAATCTATAACTTTATTATTCAATACCCCATCAGTTTGAAATTTAAAGAGGTTGAAAACTGTACCCCAATCTAGGCTAAAATAAAAATTCAACAAAAAATAATGATTTATTATGAAATTATGAGCTACTGAAATGAGCTACTTCTCCAATGAGCCAGATATCCATCGAAAGTCAAGAATGGCAACTGTGGCATATGTTCCAAAAAATCATAATTTCAATGTTCATAACAGGTGTACATAATACATCATTTTAATGTCCACTTCATATACTATTAAAATGTAGAACAAAGTTAATTTTTGTCACTTTGAATTAAATTAACCAACGAATTGCACCCTAATTCCCAATGACAAGTATATATGTTGTACTTGGTTTAAATAGAAAATTACAATACGTGCAATTTTTTTTGTGTGAACTCAAAAGGATGATGTAGCTGATAATTAGTAATGCACTTTGCACGTAGCAGTAGTTGAGTATTTGTAAAGAACATTTTTTAAAGTTTGAAAACAGATGCATCGTGTTCAATTGTGCACAAATCGTTGCAATGTTTTCACCGACAAATAGTCACGGATACACACATGTAGCCTACACCAAAATGCCAAGACGAACGAATAATCCCAAATATATCCATCATCATGTATATTAATATACATTAATCATTGATAATATCCCTTTGGGTAGCTATGTAACTACACTGGTCAATAACCACAGACTATCAAAAAAATGCTTGGATCTAATAATAATTAAAGTGTTGTACCAGGAGGCCTAGCAGGCCTAAGTTAGGTAATTTTACATAATAACATATGGTAGGCCAGAAAAGTTAGTCAGTTTTTTACTTATTTTTTGGACCAAAATTAAGATTTTATCAAAATATAACATCATAACAAAGAGTTAATACTTGACAAATAAATACAATAACCTAATTGCACTAAAAATTCTAAAAATTGAGAAAATATTCACCCAAACTTTTGCATTGCGTAAGCTACAGCAGTAACGTACCGATACAAACAATGTCTTAGTCGAAGGAGAAATAATAAGGCATCCTAATAATGTGTATGATGAGAAAATAAAACTTCACTAAAAAAAAAATCAAAATTAAGTTTATACTTATAATGAACCCCTTAAAAAACTATAAGACAATACATTTCAATGTTGAAAATACCGTCTTCTTAATAAAATAGTTTTTATTTTTGTTATAGCAATGTAGATTAAGCGCAAAGTGATTACATGACAGGCTTTCCATAGCAAATTGCATGCCACAGTGCATTTTAACAATAGATCTATACAAGCCACCGAATAATTAGCGAGTGACTCGGAACTACTGTAAGCTTGCACGGTGTACTGGTTTTGTAACTAAAACCGCTTTCGGGAAACTGTGGTTTCGGTCTGACTGATATTTTATGAAAAACCGCAAGCACTAGAAATAACCAAATCACTACAATAAAATTGCCAAAAAAAGGTAAAAATCTGTTTATTTAAATGAAAAGAAAGTTCATGCTTTGTGTCAACATGTTTTTGTAATATCTTTTGATACATTTGTAAAAATATGTGATATTTATGCAGCTTTAATTAATAAATACGATCGAGAATGTTTGGAAATAAATAGTTATCAAGTAGGTACCTGCATATAACAGGTTCGAAGGTGCTATGTACTGTATTTGCATCTTTTTTCAGGGCTAATATTTCCCTAAGCACAACGAATTCATTCCTTTATAATCACTTTATTTGATTCTCTTCAGAGTCCTTTTGTCTTTTGAAATACTTGGAAATCCATTATAAATCCCAACAAATATATCGCAAATCGCAAGCCAAGTTTTACGAGACAATTTATATACGCCCTACTGTACTGACTGACCCTATGCATGTACATACATACTGTTAGGCTAGTACAAGTTATAACACATTATTTAATGTGTATATGGGCCCCTATATACAAATAATAACTTTGCGTGAATGACCCTAGATTCACGTGTTGTCAAAGTAACATGATTAATGAATGGGTTTTCAAGGGTTGTTGTATCATTTTCGAAAGTTTTTTTAGTTTGAATTCAGCAGCTTATGCAGGAAAAAACCGTCGCTATGAATAGCTGTAGCATTGTTAGATAAAGGTCAATTAATTGTGTGATGGTTATGGACTAACAATGTACTGTAAAACGAAGATAAATTATCCCCGTCCTATCACCAGCTTGGTTTGTGAATCAAACAAAGCTAGTATGATTCACATTTCACAATCAGGTCGCAAGTTAAAACGACCATTCAAACTCAAAAAGTTTGTATTCATTCCCTCAGAAGTTGTATTCATTCCATGAAAAATTAGATTCCTTGCCCACATCTCATTTTCATGTGTATAATAAACCTCTGAACAACAGTCCCGGTCAAAATTGTTCAAGTTTTAAAAGAACGAAAGATTTAATGCATTTTGTTTTGAAAACTTTCTTCTGTTCTCCTGTGATTATGTTTACTCATAGTATAGTAGCCTACGAGCGATGGAATCTTCCAATCCAATAATGTGTTGTATGTAATTGACCCATACCATGTGTTATTTGCTTGAGGTACAAGCTCAAATGATTTCATAGGTTTAAAGTAGAGCGAGTTTATATATGGTTTTTTGCAGCCCCATTAGGTGATAGCCTGTTGGTAAGCAGAAATTAAAAATATTATATCTGCATTTCACTCAGCATATCTTTTCATAAGTAGAAAGAACAAACACAAAGTTCAAATACAGATGTGTTTTGCTGTTTTATACAATTCTGAATGACCAAAAATATTGTTTATTATTGTTAAATGTTTCAAATCAATGTTGAACTTTCTGTAGAGTGTCAAAGAATTGCTTTTCCTTGGCATATATTGTAAACAGAAAATGTTTTGATAGCTCCTTGCTTTAACCCTTACTCTACCAGAGCATTTGAGATTACAAGTGTTATTTTAGGGAACTTTTTGGAAAGGAGGCTTTTTCACAAATTTATCTTTATTTTCTATTGTAATAAGTTTATGTTATATGAAAGCTAAGACTTTGAACTTTATGTTGGTTTGCATAATTCTCTGACGAATTATGCAAACCTAATTAGAAAACAAATTATTGATAGAATTTATGAATTGTTGAAAGAAGGACCTTTCATTTGATAGTACTCTTGATTTTTTGGAGCAAGAAAAAAAATTATACGTCAATTTTAATTTTTTTGACCTTTTCAACCTAAAAATTGACCACTGATTTTGCCAATGATCTATCTGATAGGATTTGGCACTATACTTTCCTATAAACATGCATTTGTCCATTCTATGATGCACAAAACTAACATAATATAAAAGGAAATGTTTACACCAATATTTCAATAAAAATGCAAATGTTGCAAATTAGCTAATTTACCTCATTTATTATGCGCAAGCTTGAAATTTTCAGTTTATGGGCTAATTTTAGCCATTGGAAGCTTTGAAAATACTTATATTCATTTAGGATATACTGAAAGTCTTGTAAAAACTTACTTTTGTTGATCTTGTTAGAAGTCTTGATAAAAAGGTACTCAAAAATGGTTCAAAGCATCAGAATTCATGTTGACATTGCCAAACTTGGTATCCTTTAGTGAGTTTACACCGCATATGAAATGTCAACAAATTTGTCTAAATACAGAAAAATCCTTCAAAGAAATACAATTTCAAATGTTCCCAAGGAAATACAGGGGTTGGGGATGGGATGGGGGTTCTGGCTTATTTATATTGGAAGGGGGAACCAGGGAAAATGCCATCCCCCCCCCCAAAAAAAAAAAAAAAGTATGGCCCTCTTCCAGGATCGAAATTGCTTCAAAGAAAATAATTTCCACCTACATGGAGCAGCTTGGTCCCCACCATTGGTCTCTTGCCCCAACATGTGTCTCTTTCCAACAACATGAGACTCTTTCCCTTTCAAATTTTATTCCTACTCAACTGCACCACAAATTCACAACATGGAATTGAGAATTCGCAAAATAGGTATATGGGCACTCTTGCACAACAAATTAGAAATTGATCTGTAAAGTTTCATCCAAAATTACAATAATAAAGACAATTCATATTAATCACGTCGGATTTTAGTGACCCATTTACTTGTTTATAATCCTTGTTAAATAATCCCAGCTAAATTACACTGTTTTTGCTTAATTTCGAATGGATCGGAACTAACATTAGCTATGCCTAACATTAAGTCTAACGAGTAACATTAGTAAGCATGCAGTTTGAAAAATGCACTCGCAATTTTAGAAATTTGAAAAAATCATTTCACCTGGTTCTGATAATCTTTAGACCTCTTCTGGGTTGAGTCCAGGTACTAAAAGATCTCCATCACTGGCGATAGCCTTCTGACATTTCCTAATCCTCAGTTTTCACTTTAAACAAGATTCGGGATACACATTCTTGTGTCGTCTCAACGTAAATGTCAAAAAAATCTAAAAATAACTCAAGTGATGTAGCTATAAAACATTTTAGCAACGATCGAAAGGGTATGTCTTTTATTGCAGCAATATATGTAAAAGCACGTTGTTTTCACTACAGAATGGTGTTTGAAACTTTTCATTACAATATAAGGGTGGATAACACAATTTCTTAACAAGAAAGGTCATTTTTTCCCCTCAAAAATCACAAAATTTTACATATCTTTAAAATATTTCAAAAATAATGACCAGGTATGAGCAAAATGTGATTAGATTTGGACAATATGACTTGTCTACATATTATATATAAAAAGAAAATATTTAAATTTATTTTCCAAGCAATTTTTGTAAATTTTTCAAAAATATGCATTTTTCGAAACATTTTGAACAAAAAGTGAAATTTCTGAGTTTGGACAAAATTTGCCAAACAAAAAGTGATTATAGACCCCCCACCCACCAAAAAAAAAATACAATTTTATGAAAGATCTTTCCAAAATCTTTGCAATGAAACTATTTGCACTCCTATAGAATTTTGGTAAGGTCCCGATTTTATTTTTGGAAAAAGGTAGTTTTAAAAACGGCGATACTATCGCTGCGTGGTAGAGTAAGGGTTAAGTATCCAACGTATTACAGTTTAATTTCCAATCCTGATCTGTACAGACATTGCAGGTAGGCCTAATACACTTTTACCTATTTATTTTCATTTTGATGAAGAAAATACAAATTTGGTAAGGAGTGGGACACTATTTTTCATTAGCGGCCATTCTATTTTCTGCCTTATTACACTCCCATACTTCACACAGTTTTATAGCGCATTAAAGGAAGGCAAATACCATGTAAGGCTATAGGGCGGAAACCTTTGGTGGCTTAAGTATATAGAAAATGCCACTGCGATGCACAAACCCGGCCTATTTAAAGTAAAAGTATAGCAAGAATGATTATTGAACTTGAAAAATAACAGAGGTACAGTATGCAAGATTTATGAAGATTTTTTGGTTAGAAGTATTAATTTTTTTTTTTTCAAATACATGTAGAAGCCACGGCCTGGCCATGGTTAATGTTTCAAAGAAATGTTGAGTATCAAGTGGGTGGGATCTCAAATGTAAAATTTTCCCGCCATAGGTTATATGCAAATCAGTAACAATTGTACTGCGTGATCACTGATCAAGTATATGATGGCTAGCAGCACACCGTAAGATGATGTATTGGAGGCTTAATTTATCTGTTTTACAAGTATCTGAGAAACTACTTTTCTTTTTAAATGAAAGAAAATTGAAATAATAACTATGAATTAGAAATCGTGAGCAAGTAAGAGCATATACTGTAGGTGGCCTGTCAACGCAGCCTTTTTCAACTTTTTTTTTTTACGTGACTGCCTTGGGACCTAGACTGATAAAGGGGTAAAATCGGTATCATTTGAGGGGCAAATGGGGTATATAAAATCACTTTACATTAAAGTTTATTAATACATTTTATTGATCAATGCCTCCCGTTATTATTTTCAACATTATTTACAGAAAATACTGTGATACAAACAACGTTAGCAGCTATCATATAAGAGTGCAGTACACTGCAGTTATAGTTACTGTAATACACTTTATGTTCAAAGCTTGTTTACATTATGGGTAAAAAACTGGTATCCAGGTTAAAATCGGTTTTGGTTTTGGAAACCGACTGGTTTCACGTCGGGCCAAAACCGTGCAAGCTTACTAAGAACACAAGCTACTGAAATCTCAAAATATGTACTTTAATGTAGCAAAACAAGGAGCCTAAATTATAACAAATATACAAATTGATAACTTATTTTTTCATACAGGTAAGTATTAGTATTTTGGGTCCGAAATTGTTTTTTTCTTCTTCAAAATCATCGGACATTTTGTTCGTAGGAATAGAAGGTGTACCAAAAAGGAAGTGAAAAGTCGCATCTTTTTTTATTCAAACAATGGTGATTATAGCAACCTTACTTCTCATTGTTACTAATAATCTGACTTTTTCATTTCAGCCCTTGGCCTGGGTCTAGATTAGCAATTTACACATCATAGTTTGTAAATCATCTAAATCAGTAACAAGTCAAGTGTGTTTTTCAACTTTCTGGGACATAATTTAAAAGTAGGTCTAATGTTACTGTATTTTGTTTAGAAAATGTAGTAAGCTAGGCCTAGTTATTCCAGGCCTTTTACTTCCCGACTAATCTGTTTTGTTTTTTTGTTGGCTGACATTCACTGATTATTATTGTTTCTGATTTATGGCCTGAAGGAGTTATTCAAGTCCTATGCAGCTACGTACAGTAATACATTTCATTCAAACTGAGTTAGGATGCTCTGCAACCTTTTCCGGCATGAAATTCTCTTTCAAATTACCTGTCTTTTAGGTATTCAAATTTGCACTCAAACAATTCTTCAATTCCTTTGTTTTCTAAAAAGTGTAAAAATATATTCCTTTAAGACCAAACTCAGATGATTCTTGGCACACTTTCTCTGTCTGTTCTTTGCACTCTACAGGATTAAGTTTGTACTGAGAATGTCAAAGCTAAAAAATGATAGTCATGTGACTACTGCCTGACAATAATTGCAATGGCGTTTGCAATTTCTACACGGGGTCCATTTTAGATTTTTGTCAGATCATGGAAATACAAGTAGAAGAATAATTTGAATTATGCAAAGAAATGCGACTACTTCCAGTATTATTCACTTTCATTAAAAAAGCTCTAAAACAGAAAAGGTTGAATTATTATTTGCTGATTTTAAATAATAATAAGTGAAACTTATATAGACGACACATAGATACAGCACACATACATTTTTTTACCCTGTTAGTACAATGAAGAAGCCCCCCCAATACAAATGCGCAGGCGTGACATTCAACAACAGTTTTGAAACATGCCGACCAACAAATTATTGGTGGAAAATACCTAGCACTCCCCGTAGTACCGTCAGACTGATGCCAGCCATGTTAGTATGGCTGCCGTTAGTGATAGCTGGCTGTCTGAGGGTACTACAAAAGCCTATACCCTGCTGTACTGTTAAAAAATAGGAAAATCTCAGTTTTAAGATCTTTGTGAGAACAATTTTACCTTCTTTTTTTGGGCCACAATGCTTGTTCATGTTTTAAGCCCATCCATGTCTTCAAAAACTGTTTTTACGGCAATTTTAGTTACTTTTATTTAAGTATTTACTGGGCTACTTTTCCGTAAAAATCGTCTGACAAGCTCTCTAAAGTATAGTCAAAATTCAAAAAAGTGCTATCGGGCTATAACATTTTTACGGGGTAATATATTTTAGATTATTTGAGGAAAACAAATTAAGATAATATTAATACATATAAAGTACAATTATATAATCTAAACATTTCTTGGTGTTTTATGTATTTGTTTTTGCACACAGTTTTTATACTAAAACTATTTAATGAAATTAAACGAACAAAAAAAAAATACTGCCAGAGCAAAAAAATCAACCTGCAGTTTAGTGAAATCCTAAAAGTTATTTGCTGACTTTTGAATAGTTGATCACAAATATGCAGTGACTAAGAAAGATGGCAACCAAAACATCGAATCAGAGGACTTTATCCCGTCGTGGTGCTAAATAGGTAAAGATTTAGAGAAAAAGTTTATTGGAAGTGTATTATTTAGACTAATTGGTATGTAGAATATTCAAAAAGTAAGTTATTTTTCAATCATTAATTTTCTTAAGTGTGAATTTAAAAAAAACATAGGAACTGTACCCAATGTCAACACGCACTAAGAGATGTGTATAATAACTAGAAAATACCCAACTAGTAAAATTCTCCCGTTGAAAGTTGCTGATTAAATACACTTCCACAGCTAATTCATAGAAGAGGTGAAAACCCATCAAACTGTGCGGAAAGAACGTAAGTTTTTCGCATTTAGGAAAATATGGGTTGCTAAAACTAGTATTATACACAACATATTTGAAGAAAAATAAATTGTCCAGTATTTGTTGAAAAATGACAAAAAATAGGCTGGTCTCCCATTGACTGCAATGATAACCGACTGTTTGTTTTCCCCTTTGACTGAAGTTTGAGATCATCAAAAAAAGCATTGTTACATCGCTGTGCACCACATTATTCCCAGATGTCCAACCTCGACATATACATGTTTACTTTTTTTAAAATTTATAATAATTATTAACAATAATTACTTGATAACCAACTACAAATCTTCACTTGTTTCTGTATTAATTCCAATTGCATTTCAAGGAAAATCATGAACATAGGCCCTACAAATGTACAACATACAAAGCATATAGCGTCAACACACAAGTTCACATCACAACAATCTATTTTATTTGGCCTATTCCTTCACTGTACAAACTGTATGTTGAAAATGGGAGTGGAAATTTGATTACCATTCGAGCAGCATCAGTCCATGTTGTATTCTTTTGTTGACGCTTCTTTCGATCACCCATCATTGTCAACTAGATTCAAAACACAAATTCCATGCAAAACGCTCAAACATAAGAGTATTCTCCTCAAATTGGGAAATTTTCATTGTCGTTCCGTTACAGCACCGCCATTGCTCAGTATGTCAATCTAATCTTTCTTGTGGCGACCTTTGACATTATGTGTAATTAAATATGCATGGTAGGGTTCGAACGTCTTTTGCAAAAGCAAAGTCAAGGCTTCTAAGCTCCCGAGAAATGGCATTATAATTGAAGTTTCCATTCTGAACCAGTGATGGAAAGAACATTTTATTTTACTGAATGTATAAAAATGATTTTACAAGAGGTCGGGGACAATTTTCAAAGCCATCGGGGAAGTAAGGTCGTTGCACTTTTTCGTCTGATATCAATCGTTAATTTTCGGCAAATAGACCTGCACTTTAGACTTGTTCGGCTATATTCGGTTCGCTCTTAGCAACTGATCAGCTTGGAAAATGGCTGCGCCCTGTGCTGTTCCAATTTGATTATAAGTTTACCGAGGGAATTTGTTTTATAAGGTACTTCAGCATTTGAGAGCAATTGATCAGATGAAATAGGTTGAACGGGAATATGAAGGTTTTTCAATTCACACTTGCGCAAGCTTCAATTTTGATTGGCTTGAACTTGAAACCACGAACCAGATAACATCGGACTTGGTAGCCTGAGTAGGCTTAACGTTAGGCATAAAAGTCCCTAGGGGCCTAGGCCTAGTGAAATAAACATCTCAGTACTCACTCAGTATTCTTGAGCCTAAAGTTGGACATCCGGGAATGTTGTGGTGCACAGCGACGTTACAACAAATTGAACAATGCTTTTTTGACGATCTCAAACTTCAGTCAAAGGGGAAAACAAACAGTTTAGTTATCATTGCAGTCAATATGGGAGAAAAACCTATTTTTTGTAATTTTTCAACAAACTTAACATAATTTATTTTTCTTCACAAAAGTTGTATACACTGTAGGCCTATTAAATAATATTTTCCAACATATATGAGTCCCATGAATTTTCTTTGACTGGCTCAGGCGACACAAGTATTCATGAAAAATATCCCATTGACGTACTGTAATGATAAAGTTTTCCCTCCAACTTAGCAAAACCGTAAGGAGCCCGTACACGGTTACGTCATCTCCGACCTCGAGAATTCCTTACATTATTGCTACACACTACTTGCAATACTGTGTACAGCCGATGCATATGGCTACAGTACACTATATCTTATCTGACTAGAGTGGGCTAGGCTACTTTAGTTTAGGTCTAGGCTACGTTAACTGTAACGTTAAGCCAGTATTGGGCAATTCCAGAAAATATGTGATGGGGGAGGGGGTCGGTGATGCAGGTGTTCCTAGCATTATGGCAACCTATATACTTATTACATATATATAAGAAGGTAGATCACCTCCTACTGCGATTTTCGAACCGTATATTAAAATTCCTTTTTTTTTTTATTACTCGCGAATCTTAATTACATTCTTTTTCAGCTCACATTTGCTGGAGACTCCCTTTTTTGTTTATAAGCCACAGTATTTCTTGTTTTTCCCCGATGAGATATACAAAAGATGAATTTTCAACCCCCATTACAGTCATGACAATTTAAATGCTCTACAATTTGCTGCAAAGCAAAGAAATGTTGCGATGACGTCATGAAGAAGCAGCACTTCATTGTTATCATCGCAACATTTCTTTAGTTACTCAAAAAAAAAAAAACTTTGAAATCATTGTTAACTTTAGACAGAGAAGTCAACAACAATTTCCCCATCTAGGATAAGCCCTACTTGACTGCATGATTGTTGACGTAATTCAGTAGCTCGAAGTTCGTGCAGGCCCAAAGTTCATGCACCACAATATTTCTCAGTCCAACTACAACAATAAAATCAAACTCATGATATCACATGTTACTTGGGGAATTTTTAAAAATAAAACTGATTTATTATATTTTTAATAATTTACATATATTTATCATTAATGCACGAAATTCAGGGTATTTGCAGATTTGACGAAGGAATCAAACTAACTAAATTTGATCTTTGATGAATATATATCTGGATACGAAATTATCAAGTTTCTTTGAATTTATCATGGACATGATTATGAAAAGAAGAAACCAAAGACTTTATTGATATTTCTGACAAGGAAAAAAATCAATAGTTTTAAAACAGTATAAATTTATTTTCTTCGATGCACAAAATTTGGACCCATCATGCTACCAGTAAAACGTAAGTTACAATATTTTGATTGCTGATACTGGTCTAAATAAACTTCCAAAATAATTATCTAAATACTGCACAATCACTATGAAGCATTTACTTAGTGAAAATGGTAGTTTAATTGCCAATAATAATTGTAACAAGTTACTTGAAACTTATAAAGGTGGGTAAAACTTTATGAATGACACAGTGGACGAAATTCAAACCCTAGTTGTTGAATTTTGGGTCATTATATTGTGTGAGCATTGTTTCACTAGTTCTCTATTTAGGATTTTGCAAAATTGTAGTTAGAGGCTACATTGTCAGCAGCTAGGCAGCTAGTTGACATTATCGCTAATACATAACCTCTCCTACAGTACAGTGCTCACAAAAGAACATGAAAATTAACACCGATGCCCTCCACTTTTGTCTAATGTTAGCATACAAACATAAACCTTAAGAAACTTATTTTAACTTACATTTTGATAGACTTTCCAAATTCTTTGTATAAATGGTCAATTCTATGAAAGAAATTCAGTGTCTTGTGCACAGGATGATAGCGTTGCAACTAATGTTACAAATGCGCACTTACAACTTGAAAAAGGGAGGAGCCAAAACTGGTGCAGATACAACAAAAATCACCATGCGCGTTTGTTGCAAGACACGGCAATTGCGTTGTTGCGCACTATTTTAATTATTCAAATTTGACTACCTCAACGCCCTTGTTCTTTTGTTAATATTAATACATACATACACTCAAGGCTGCACAGAGGATGCAGATTCGCACTCAAAATGTCAATTTCTTTATGCAAGCATTCTTTTTTTATTGGTTGGAAATAATGCTTACGTGCATGTTACATTTTTGTCAAGATGTTCGCTAAAAACTATTAAAACTTTACTTTTTGAACGAAAAATGTGTATCTTTTTAAGATAGCATTTGAGTTATTATGATATTAACAATGTGTAAAACAAATTTGAGTTTCAGTGAAGGAAGTCTTCAGACCGAAAAGTAAATCTTCACACTGAAAATCAAGTTGCCCAAAATTTCTGGGCTAATTTTTTGAAAACATGTTGAAGCCATTGACTTTGCTTAAGTGTGTAAATGTTTTATGTATGTAATCATTCATACTCTAAATCAGAGATTCAGAGTAAATGAGTTAAGAGTATGAAGATTGGTACTACTAGGCAGCATGCCTATGCATTCCAATGGAAATTTAAAATGGCCAAGTTGAACAGAACATTCCAATTTTCATTTCTCAAAATAATAAAATTATTCATGAAAAGGTTCAACATTTTTCTTACTGTTCAAAATATTGTCAGAATATACTATGAGATTACTAAATTAACTTCAAAGTTGTAAAGCCAATGAGATATATAATTTTTTCTTTAAAAGTTGTCTAAAAATATTCTTCATCCACCAGTACTGCTTGTCCACTGCGTATAGAATAACAAGTGCGTACATATTGCGTGGGTGTACACAATTAAGTGGGAGGGTGCAAAAACTTTTCACGGGCCCTCACACGATGGTCAGCAAAAATGTTTTAAATTGATTCGCGTGTAAAATTGATTTACAAATGGAATATCTTATCAAATTTTTGTTTTGTTACTCCCAACATCTTGCCGCTTTCTCCATGTTTGATTTACATAAGGACTAAGCTTAAGAAGACCAAGACACTTTACACTTTACTTTTTTTCATGAAAAATTGGGCTTTCATCCAAAGAAGTGTCAATCATTTGCGAACATCTGGCGTTTTGGTTTGTGCTCGCAATCATAGATGGAAGCCTGCATCTGTCGTTTTGGCTAAATGCAGATGATTTTTTTAAACAATTATTATTATTCTTTTGACAAGCAAAAATTTTGTCTTCCAAATGGCCTATCATAAAAAAAATTCAATGGATTATTAAAGAAGGAATCAAGGTATGTATGGTTGAATTTTTAGACGAAAGTAAGAAAGTTTTCACTTCCCAAATTGACTTGCACTAAAATTTTAGTGCAACTTTTTTGGACGCGTGTTGTAGCCCATTGACTTTTGCTTCAGTGTGTTCGATTTTTTCAATACACGTGCGTTCATGCCATGTTCTGTAGTATTTGAATGACTATGTGATTTGGGCATAAATATTCGTGCTAGCTTTATTTCAGAGTGTTTTTCAATTTCTAATCAAGTGGTGAAGTTTTGCAGAAATATTCTAGGCCTAAACATAATGTCTTTTTTTCCTATGAAAAGCTTTTTCTGAAAGAAAGTGATCTCACAGAGGTAGACAATGAGTGACAAACATCCAGCAGAGCAGATGGTCAAGCAAAGTGTCAAGAAAAAAGCTGCATTCATTACCCAACCCAGAACCCAGTCCAAACTCAGCAACGTCTCTGAAGTTATCAGTTTAGTGCAGTCCGAAGCTGTAGACAACACTTCTGGAAAACATCAACTGCAGTTTGGTAAAGGTAATAATAATGTGTTATAATTTATCATGATGAGGCACATTAAAGGTATTTTTCTTTGCCCTCCCCTACATCCCTTAATAAAAATTGTTTTGTGGTTGGAGACAGAATTGATGGTATTACTGTAAGCCAAAGTAGGTATTAACAATTAAATTTTTCGTAGGTTTATTTTTCAGTTAGTGCTGTTAACTAAAGATGTGAGATACCTTTATGCAGTGGGTTAAAAGAAGGATGCCTTTATGTGCTTCATCTGTCTTTTTTTTCATTCTGTGTAGAAAGTTTTCTTCCATTTATAGTTATGGTAGGAATTTTTAATGTAAATAGTTGTAGGATTGTATTCTTGTCATGGCATCTTAAATGCATAACAAATTACCATGAATATTATCCATCCATCCATCCATGTTGATTTGTAGTAGGCGCCTTTTCCATAGGATACAAAGCGCCCAGAAAGAACTTTTACATTTAGTGGTAGAATTTATTCACTGAAAATTTGCTACTTATTCAACTTAATATCACCTTATATTTTGTAAAATTTCTTGCACGGTTAATGCAAAATTAAATAAATAGTATTTTCAAGTTCAAGCCTTCAAGGAAAGATTAAATGATAAGGTATCAGTTCTAAAAAAAAACTTGAGACATGTCTTATGTACATTTTTAATCATTTTCCTCTCTCCAGGAGACACAAATGGACATATTCAACATGGGGAAAGCTTTCATGCAAATGATTCTGGTATAGAGGATGAAAAAGAAGTAGAACATGCTGAATATGCTGCCAGACACAGAAAAAACCTGGGTAAGCTTGACCCCTCCCCTCCCCACACCCACACCTAGATTTTAATATCAAAGATCTTTTGATAAATACAAAGAGAGATAGAGTCTGTGATGTACATAATAATTTTTGGTTACTTTCTTATAACATACAAAGATATTTAAAAAGGAATATAAATATAAAAGTTATATAAAATAAAATAAAAAACAGTGAATAAGAAAAAAATAAACATTTCGGTAAATATGAGTAAATGGTTAATACAATGATGATATGGTTGAGCTCTAAGCATCCACCACTGCTGACTAATATTGCCAAAAATATCATTTGTACATATGTTGTGTTCTTACAGATAAAGTTTACCCTCTACCAGATGGATGGCCAAGACTGCAAGAAAAACTATTCAAAAGAAGAGCTCTCTTTTTTCGTAAACCTACGAGTCCAAACATCAACAAAGTTGTGCAACAACTGCAGAAACTTCAAGATAAAATAGAGGCATGGAGTCGAGAAATGGAATTAGAGATATTGAGTCAAAGGTCCTCTGTAGCGAGCCATGCACCAGAAGGTCCCAGCTTCCAGGGAGGGAGACTGGGCCTTGGAAGCAAACTTACAGCAGAAGGTTCAATTTATTTTTTAAATTTTAGTCTCTGTACCCCCACCCATGACCTCAATGGGATCATTGGATATAAAGTGTTAACTGTTTACACATCTATTTGTTGTTTACCTGAAATGGTATGTAATCTGTAATTGTAAAGACTGTGTTTTGTACCAAACCTTCAGTACACTTCACCAGGTCCTGGTCACATACTTGAGACAGGGTGCTGCCATATTTGTAGTTTAATGACAACAAGAATAATTGATTGAAACCCTTTTATCAATTAAATAGCTATCAGAGCAAAGGGGAAGTGTTGCATTCAAAAATTGTATGATCCTGTTTCATTGTAGGTTACATGTAGAGCAAAGATCAACATGGGTTATGGGCCTTGATTTGTTCAAATTTGTTTATTTACATTTAACGCAAAGGAGAATTCTATAATTAAGATACTTAATGATTATTTAAGATAAGTATTCACTCCATCTTACCGAATAAAATACTTTTATTTCTAATATTTCCATTAGGGCGGAAATTTATACGATTTGCTTCCGACTCGGCAGAAGCAGACTCTAAAAATGAAGGCAGTGTTTTATCCGAAGGTGAAAGTAGGTCAAGCTCTCGAGCATCTGGAGATCAGTACCTTCGTGTTCATGGACTTGGTGCCGTCATACCCAACATAGGTATAGAAATAGATGCATGGTTTGTATGTACTAAACAATGAATAACAATATTAAATGATTAGTTCCTCTTATAGTCAACTTTTAATGCTATGATATCCTTTAAATCTAATTGACAATTTGTTTTGTATATTTCAGAAAAACTGATTTTTGGATATGCTTCAATGATTGTATACATGAACACTAAACTTTTGATAGTAAATTGATACATGCAAACTATGCAATAAGTATGATTCAGCTGACGTCTTGAGGTCACATGACTCTGTTTGCATCGCCATTTTGTAGGAAGACTGTCGTCTGCTGTACACTTATACGTTTGCATGTTGTTATTTAAGATTACTTTTGTAAATAGTATGCCGGAATCTTGCTGTGCCATTAGTTGCACTAACTAATAGAGATGTTTAAAATCCTTTGATTAAAATTATGCTTGAAGTACTTGGGGGTAATTTTTTCTTTGAAATAACATTTTATATTAAAAAATCAATTCATCTGGCCAGTTCATTTTAACCAGTGCATGTTTATATGCCCAGCATGTTTTACATGCCCAGTGCATGTTTTCATCACCAGCGCGTGCTAGCGCGTGTTTTAGATTGAATCTGTTTGTTTTATGTGTGATGTGACTGAGCTGTGTGAAGATCAGACGCATGAAATACTCAACGCGTAAAGCTCTTCCTGCAAAATGGCTCCCAGTTGAGAGTCACGTGATGAAATCCCTCTATAGGCCTACAGGTCACTTTCTTGTAAGTTTGTGTTTGGTATGATTGGATGAGATTCAGCCACTATGTGTATGTGACTCTGCCTGCCTAATCATGATAGGTTGAAGGTATGTCCAAGGTTTAACATCTTTTATCAGATCATTTACTCCAGCTTTCCCAAAGTATTTTTGGGAATTGAGGGAGTGTTTAAGAGATTTTTAATCATTTTATTAAGCGGCCTTTTCAATCTCTACAGAAGCAGTCATTTTGAAATTGTTTCAAAGCTACATGAAGCAATATCTTTCCTTGGGAGAAATGGTCCATCAATCATTCACAGTTAATGCACATTATTACCTCAGGCAGATGATACACAGCTATTTTTATCACCGGATTGAAAAACAAACAAAACCTTCTCCCACTATTAAAGACACCTAACACGGATGAGTGATATCAATCACAAAAGTGCCTTGATTAATTAGCTCTGGCCTTCTGTAATCTTATACACACAAATAGCCTTGAGCTACTAGGCTGTGGCATGCATGGGAATGGCAGATAAACAATCATTGTTTGGAGTGGAAAACAATACACTGAACAGGAAGTCGGGTTGATAATTGTCATACCTGAGTTTTCAGGATCAACTCAGGTGTCGGGTGCGGGTAGGCTTAAAGAGACACTGTTTGGCATGTACAGCATTGAAGTATGTAATTCTGATAGTTAAAAGATATCATATTCATGCTTCCTGGTATTTATTTGAGAGATTTATTCTTATAATGATTAAAAGGTAACGAAGGGGTATATCAGTAATAAGGTAGCATACCCAACTTATATCAACCTACTGTATATCACTACCCATGTATTTTTCTAAATGTTTTACATCTTTTCAGGTGTTTATCGACAGCCAGTTACATTTGAGGTGAAGGGACAGATGGCTTTGATGTTATTGCAACCAAGCAACCAACCATGTTAAAAAACAATTAAGAACAATTAAACCATATCTCACCACTCTTATAATTCTTCAGTGTTAGAATTGATAATGAATCTTATTCTGTGAAAATCTTGTTTGTTTCTTTGACCGTGAATATCTTATTGATGAAGTCATGGAATGAGGTATTTGTGAGCAATCCTATCAATGATATAGAACATGAAAATTCCCCTTCTTTTCTGAAACAACCCAAATTAAATGGAATGCTGTATTTGTGAGCAATCCTATCAATGATATAGCACATGAAAGTTCCCTTTCTTGTCTAAAACAACCCAAATTAAATGGAATGCTGTATTTGTGAGCAATCTTATCAAATTAAATGGAATGATATTTGTGAGCAACTATCAATGATATAGAAAGTTCCCTTTCTTGTCTAAAATAACCAAATTTAAATGGAATGATGTATTTGTTAGTAATTCTATCAATGATATAGAACATTCAAATTCCCTTTCCTGTCTAAACAAACCAAGATTCTGAAAGTTCCTTTACGATTTTGTCAGTTGTGTAGAGTTCAAATCATTGGAACAAAAAGTGACTGCATGCATTTTACATTCTCCTTTAATTTTTAGACAACCCTGCAGGAAGAACACCACTTATTGAGATTGGCGATGATGAACTTCCAAAACTGGGAGCAGAAGAGGTTATTGATGAGGTTGTGACCTTGATGGGGAGACTGGAAACAGATCGCAGAGACACAGAAGATGGATTTGAGAAGGAGAAGCAGAGAGTTATCTGGTTGCAGGGAAGGATTGATCTCTTGGCCCAGAAGAGGATGGCAGAGTTGCCAAAGGCCGTTCAGAAAGGTAACCTGCCGATTATTACTGGAAGATGTTAGATTTGTGCAACAAATATATTATTTATTAGAAAATTTACCTGGAAAAGTATAGTGTGTAATGATGAAAACAGGAATTCTGTAAGTGTTAGGGTTTAATCGTATTAAAGATTAAAAGGAATTAAATTAGATATTAGCAAAATACCTTTAAAGAAGTATTCCTGTGAATTTTCATTTATATGATAGCAGAAAAAACAAACTAGTGAAAAAAGCATGTTGATATTACACTTTGTTTTGGATGTATTACTTTTCAAAATGACACTGTGATGTCATACTTGCAGAATAACCTTTTTTTTTTATGTATTTCTTTGTTAAAAGAAATTGTTTTTCTTTTATTTAGAGTGTAAGTTAATGAACAGATGGGCAAAGCATGTTCTTTTAAAGTGCATGTTGTACCCTGTCAAGAATTCAACAAGAAATGTTTCCACTAAGTTAGAGAAAAACTATCAATTTTCAAAGAAATTCTCATTCTCTTGGATCTGCAAGTATGACATCACACTGTACACTGTGAGGTCCCCTTAAAACAAACACACTGGTGAAATGATAATAATAAAATGGTTACTTAAGCACAAATACTATATACATATTCAAATGCGTTGTACAAAATAATGAAATAAGATACAAAATGCTAAAGCTTATAAAGCTAAGAAAACACTTTAGTATAGTTAAATAGATAAAAGATGTATAAATAATATTTTTTCAAATGGGAAACACAAGCTAAAAATAGAATAGACAACAAAGAAAAGCTAATGTAAAATTAAAGCTAAGACAGTCAAAAAATCAAAACTACTAAGAAAAACACAAGTACACAAGCAAGTTAAAGTCACAATTACAGAATACAAAAGTTTTAAGTTTGGATTTAAAAGCAGTCAAAATCAATTTTTCTCAGATCAGGTAAATTATTTCAAAGAGTGAGGGCAGCAAAGATAAAAGACTGGGAACCAATTTTTGTATGGATTTGGGGAACAACTAACAGTAAGTTTGAAGAAAAGCATAAAGATCTAAAAGGGGTGTCAAGAGAAAATTCACAGTTGTAATGTGGTGCTAAATTATAAAAAGAATATAAAGTGGACAATAAAATCTTAAAAGTAATCCTGAATTAAAACTGGCAACCAATGAATTCTCTGAACGACAGGTTTTATGTGATCATATTTTGGAGTACCAGTCACAAGCCTGACAGCAACATTTGGTTTTTAAAAAAATTTATCAATGAGATAAGCAGGCAAGTTACAGAGCAGTGAATTGCAATAATCTTAAGTGTGGTGTAATGTAAGCATGAAAAGAAATCTTGAAATGTAGTAACTCTGAAACAATAACATATTAACATGTTTTTTCTTCAATTCATGACTTGTCCTTCTCCTTAAAAATTTGTTCCAGCAAATCATAACCACAAACTTACTGTAGCAAATAGTGAAACCACTTTATCCTAATTAAAATAACCACACAATATTGACTTCATCCATTTATAATATGATACTCAGCACCAACTTCCACAAGAACTAAGGTTTTCAGAATAAAGAAAATAAAGAGGAAAAATCTGACCCGACCTGGTTATGTACCAGTTCGGGTCTGACTGTTTGAAACTTAAGGAGCAGAACAAGTAATGTTATGTTTTGATAATCCCCTATTATATATATGAAATCAACTTATTTATATAAAATCAAGTTAATTATGTTTTTTCTGGTTTTGGATCATTTAGTTAATCAATTAGTTGATATATTATATTAGTGATCAACATACAGTCTAGGTACCTTTTAGAACATAGTAGGAATTTAATCAGAATTTGTATTTTTAAGTTACATTCAGATTATCTATTGAAAAGCAATTATTGTTATATTTGAAATTGTGAAGATCTTTACAAGATTTCAAGATGTAATGTTTCTTTCAGAACATGAGGCGTGTGCCAATGACATAGCAGAATTAAAATGGCATTGTGCCTACAAGGGGCGGCAATTGAGTCGAGTAGAAAGTAAAGTAGAGAATGCAGAAATGCTCAATGCAAGACTCAAGGAGGATATAGGTTTTGTACAGAAACATTGGTAAGTAGATTGTTTTCAGCAGCACTTATAGCAATTCTGCCATCATATAAAGTCTAAAAACATCATTTTTAGTAGATGTGAGCCAGCTAAAGGAATTGTTCTAGAGGAGATAAAGAAGCTCGCGACCATTGTGCATCCAAAATTTCACCAAAATCATTACTGTGGTTTTTAATCCAAATCTTCTTTGGTAGTTATCAGATTTTGAGGATTTTTCAACATAAGTTTGATGCTTGAAAGGAATGTTTTGAGTGTTAGTTTGTCATTTTTTGTAAATTTCAGTCACTTTAAGTGACTCTATTTGCATGCTGATTGGGGATGTTTCAAAACTCTGTTGGAAGCATTGTGGCAGAGGACTCAAAAACAATAGATTTATGTAAGAAAATACAGATGTATGCCCATAGATTCATCATTAATTATCATAAATACTTGCATAGATATGCCTGAAGTTGAATAAGTTTGTAAAGTGAAATATTTCCATTAGTTTTTAAAAGGGGTTTTTAGGTACTTTTTACTTCAAGAACACAATTTTGACATGTTACTTAAATTCATATTTTTTCAGCGGAATAGATGCAGTTGTTATGTTTTTATGATTATGACATTTATGATTATTGTTTTCAGGATTATGGTTTATATGATTAGATTGTTTTTAATCTGAAACTACAACAATTTACTTCAAGTTATACCTTAACTTCCATGCTATAAATATGCAATCTGGTCACATGACCTGATTCTAATGCACTTTAACCGACCTTAAAAACGTAGTTACCAGCCCAGCCCTGACCTCCATATTACCTCTACTAACCCTCACTTCTTTTCAGTGTGTTGTTTTCACAACATTGCTGGAACTGGTCAAATGTTCTTTTAGAAATTTACCTTTTTCTAACAATTTTCTCCCTTGCAGCTTCTACCAGGCAGGTTTTTATGCTGTTCAGCCTTTTCGGTTTGCCTTTTCAAGTCTTCTGAGGTAAGACAAGGTAGCCACAGGACCGGGTTTTCTTCCGTTCAACTCACAGAACTTTCCCGTTAAGCCTACACTTAGAATAGAGTGTTTTTGTCTCCATCCGTACAAAGCGGGTGGCTAGTTCGAGAGAGTCCCACTCTCGTAGTGGGTGTTTTTAGGCCCTAGAGCATCAGGTGTGCCCGTCTAGTGGACCTCTTGCCCCTGGGTTTAAATGTTTTTACCCTCGGCCCCGCCCTTCAACGAGGAGAGCCTAGCGTTAACCAAGCATTGTATTAACATGTTTGGATATCTTCAGTACAGGTTCTTATATGCATTAGGTCAATTTCTTCAATCGATTATGGCGCATGCGTATTGGATTGACGTCACCATAGGGTGTTCGAGGAGTCTGCTTCATTCAGCTCCAGGGAACTCCGGTTGTTACAAAAGAGCCTACATTTTATTTAACGTTACCAGTACATGTCGGGTGTTCATTTTTCTCGCATATGATTAAGACAAAGTTTTTAATTTTCAAGCTTGAATTTTGGGGCGTTGGAGAGACCTTGAGGGGTTTTTCCTAACGTCCTCTTTTCAGGAGATCTAATTTTTTCTTTTTATCTCCACAGACGCCAAGTTACTCAGTGGTTCGTGTTTTCCACGCCACCATTGCGATTTTTAAGAATTCTACTCGGTGCATTTTCTCGGGTCTTTAACAATTTTCAGATAGTGTTTATTCTGATAAAATCTGATAAAATTCTGGTCCACGGTTCCGTGTTTGGGACCGGTAGGGCCACATAAAGGCGGCGCCCAAAGAGGTTATAGGTGAATCACAAGTGATTTCACGGGTCCTTACAGGCTCCGGTGATCGGCTCCGTACGGTTAAACAGCCCGTGTTCACAGGTCCGTGAAGGCTCTGCACGGGTCCATTGGATGGCTTCATACGGCTCCATGGCCCATGTTTACGACTCCGTACAGGTCCATTGGACGGCTCCACGGCCCATGTTTACGGTCCATTGGATGGCTGGACGACTCCGTGGCCCACGGGTCCATACGGCTCTGGTGGACGGGTCCATACGGCTCCATACGGCTCCGGAGAACAGGTCCATACGGCTTCAGAGTTTTGTAACAAGATAACGTACACCCTACGATAAACTTGGAAATAGACCCACTCAGGCTAGCTACGTGGTCAGGTGATAAGTGACAATCTTCGCAAGAATTATAGCATCACGAGAGCTATTTCTTCTTGGTCCTGTGGCCATTAGCTATGCAGTTCCACTGCTGTGTGAACTGCATCAATAAGATTGTCCGCGTTGAACGTTACTGTTCTGCAATATATTTCACCAGTATCATGGACACGGAGGACAGGTCCTCGAGTATCGGTGCGTTACGCACCCAAGATGTCCCGTGATGCGTTGTGTGTAAACACTTCTTTAAACCGTACGGTTCCGGTAAACGGGTCCGTACGGCTCCAGAGTTTTGTGACGGGATAACGTACACTGTACGATAAACCTGAAAATAGACCCGCTAGCTACGAAGCTAGTGGTCAGGTGATAAGTGACAATCTTCACAAGAAATATAGCATCACGATAGCTATTTTCTTCTTGTTTCTGTAGCCATTAGCTACGCACTTCCACGGCCATGTGAACTGCCTCAGTAAGATTTTCCATGTTGAACATTACAGTTCCGCAATATAACCAATGAACTGGTCCGTATGGCTCCAGAGTTTTGTAATGGGATAACGTACACCATACGATAAACCCGGAAATAGGCCCCACTAGCTACGCAGCTACATGGTCAGATGATAAGTGACAATCTTCACAAGAAGTATAGCATCACGAGAGCTATTTTCGTCTTGTTTCTGTAGCCATTAGCTACGCAGTTCCATGGCTGTGTGAACTGCCACAGTAAGATGTTCCGCATTGAACATTACAGTTCCTCAATATTTTTCATCAGTATCATGGACACGGAGGACAGGTCCTCGAGTGTTGGTGCGTTACGCACCCAAGATGTCCCGCAATGCGTTGCTTGTAAACGCTTCTTTTAGTTACGCTCTGGCGATATCCAAAAGAAAAAACCTGTGTACACCACTGTGGACCACGGTTCCGCAAAGGGACGGGTAGGCCCACAAGAGGCGGCGCCCTAAGAGATTATAAGTAAGTTACAAACTTTTTTACGGCTCGTTGTAGAGCCATTGGATTACGTTTACGGGTTCATATGGGTCCCTACGGCTCTGGTGATTGGTTATGTACAGCCCCACGGCTCGTTTTCACGGCCCTGCACGGGTCATGGGACGGCTCTGTATGGCTTCGGGGAACGGGTCCGTACGGCTGCATAGTTTTCTAGTGGGGTAACGTACGACGTACAACAAACCCAAAAAAAGACCCTTCAGCCATGAAGCTACATGGTCAGGTGATAAGTAACAGTCTTCACAAGGAGTATAGCATCACGAGAACTATTTTCTTCTTGTTACTGTAGCCATCAGCTACGCAATTCCACGTCCGTGTGAGCTACCTTAGTAGTAAGATTTCCGCGTTGAACGTCACGGTTCCACACAAATTTTCACCAGCATCATGGACATGGAGGACAGGTCCCAGAATGTCAGTGCGTTATGCACCCAGGATGCCACGCGATGCTTCCTTAAGCGATTCCTTAGGTTACCAAGTTTGGTGGTCGTGTGATAAGAAAACCATCTCCACGAGAGGCATAGCATCACGAGAGCTATTTTCTCTGTGTTACTTAGTTCCACGACTGTTCGAACTACCCTGGGTTGATTTTCACGTTGAACGTGACGTTCCGCTCAAACTATAAAGAGATTATTACGGTTTTACGAACAATGTACGGTAACCTCGGGAGTACCACAACTTTACCACAACTAAACGGTTCGTACGGCTCCAAGACATGAGTTCCCGAGTCAGGGACATGGCTTTACAGGTCCATACAGTTCCGTAGCTACACTTAACAGGCTCTTATGGGTCCATTGTGCGGTCCCGTACGGGCCCTTATGCTATCAGCCTAACCTTACACGGCTCTGGTGACCAGGCCATTACGGACCCCACAGGACGAACACTGGATAACATACAATGTATGGTAAACCCAGATTACACAACTGCGGGGTAATGCGACCGATAGCCGTGTTCCACTTCAGTGGAACCCCCACAGGATGGTCGTGCTTCCCATAGGTGACCAGAGCAATCATGACCTTATGTAGGTTGTGGACGTAGGTCTGTTTGCATCCGTGGACAATCACAAGCTATCAATTCTTTGCGTCCTATGTCCTGACCCGCGGGTTTTTCAAAGGGACTCACTATGTGAGTTACGTTTTCCGCCTTTCACGCTGGTACCGAGTATGCTAAGCAAGGCAAAGTACGACTGATAGCGCCTACTTGGCCTGGCCAACTGTGGTTCCCTCTGCTGCTCAAGACTTTGCAGGCTTCCCGTACGAGCCTCTGGTCAGGGTTGACTTTTGTCTCTTTCCTGGGCTCCATCAAACTTCATCACAGTCCCAGAGCACCTCGTTTGACTGTGTCGCCTTTGACCGTCGATCTTGAGCGTAGCAAGGCTTTTTGAGGAGTTCTTTACCCCCTTCTTATTTTGGAGGGGGGAGGGTGGGGGGGCTCAGACTTAGTTCAGTCATGGGCTCTAGGGTAGCTTGCAGCCATCCACCAAGGTTTTCTAGTTGGGTTGACGGTCATTGATTCGCGACCACTGGGAAGATACATGGAGATCTCATCGTACTGTGTCGCAAGACATTTTCCTCTGATGGATCGTCCAGAAGCAATCTCTTAAAGTCGACACTGTTCATGGAACGCAGGGGTATGCACTCGGGTTCGAGGCATGGCTCCTTTTACAGGATTTCTCATGCCGCCGTTCGGGAGAACGCATTCCGTGGTTTTTTCCCCTTGTTTTTGCCTGACTTACTTTACGAAGTTCGTGTTTACTTAATTTTGCTCTTATGCAGTTAAGCGCTAACAAAATTTCTCTCGGTCCGGGAATTCTCTAATTCGTTTTAGCTAGTACACCTCGAACTTTGTGAGTTTTGTGGCATTTTTGTAGACACTACCATGATATTCATATTGTGTCCAAAACGCTCTTCCGGTTGGCATGTTTTCCGAGTTTATAACTAAGGTTCATGCGATGTTTGCCTCAGTTACTGTTAACAAATAGTGCCTTGTTTGGTTTGACTGTAACTAGAAGTGGTTTACTATGTTTTAGTACTTCCCACTCTAAGGTCTTTCGTCCTTAAGAGGAGAAGGAATTTCGTCCTTTAAACGGGATAAGATTAGTGAGAGTTTTAGTACCACCCTTTAGAAAATTGTGCTGCGACCTGAACCCCCTTCCTTCCTATCCTTGGTTGCAATCTGATTGTATAATTACAGCATGGAAGTTGAGGTATAATTTGAAGTAAATTTACCCCGCTAAGCGTAGCATGGATATTTACGAGAGTTATACTTACCTTCCATGCTTCCCGGCCCGCCTTCCCTCTCATTCAGGCCTTGGTGGAATGTTAAGTGAGGGTTAGTAGAGGTAATATGGAGGTCAGGGCTGGGCTGGTAACTACGTTTTTAAGGTCGGTTAGAAGTGCGTTAGAATCAGGTCATGTGACCAGATTGCATATTCATAGCATGGAAGATAAGTATAACTCTCGTTAATATCCCCACTACGCTTAGCGGGGTAAATTTGTGAGAAGGTTTTTAACCTTTTGTAATTTTTTTGCAGTCCTTTGGTGGAGGAGAAGTTGGAGCTGGAACAAGATGCAATGAAGAGAATTGATGAGGCTCAAGATCAGGTTTGTAGAATGTAGTACATTTGAAAACCATTTTTTTGGTCACAACATATTTTGCCGGGTGGCTTTTAGCACCTTAGAAATATATTAGAAACGTTATGATGATTAGACTGATTATTAGATATATGGTCATAAAGTGGTTTATAAAAACATATTCTGCCTTTCAATTAGTCCTATATTGCCATACATTTTACATTTTTGTCCTCTCTGTATTAGACAATGAAAGAAGTGAACAAAACAAATCAAAAGTTGAAGAAAACTGAAAGTAAGTCTGCTGAGGCTAATGGGAAGGCTGATACGGAGCGTGCCCACATCAAGAAAGAGCTGGATTCAGTAAGGGATGCTTTGAATGAAATCAAGTAAGTTTAAACAAATATCATCATGCTTTCATGCAGGGTTTAAGAAATCAAGACGAAAGCAACTTGTCCATTGGTCATTGATCTCTATATGGGAGGTTTGTCAGGAAGGAAAGTCATGTTGTTGTATTACAATATGTTCATATATGGGTATGTGACATCACATGTGCATGTAACATCACACACACACACACATGATTTGTGAGGGGGGGGGGGGGGCTTTTGGAAAGTATGCTTTTGCTCAATTTTATGTTATGCCCTCTGTGCATGAACTCTACTTATTGACAGTATGGAAGGCAGTTACAATTTGAGTAATCAAAAACCCACCATATGCAAACAAAAAAAAATAACCATTTCTTAAATACAAATCCCCACATTGCTTCTATGTGGAGGCAAACCAAGATCATATTTTTTCCATACACTCATTGTATGTTTACAATTTTTTAATATGTGATTGGATAATTTCAAACACTGTGTATACATGACATCAGTGCACATACTCCATATGTGTATTGCATGTTGTAATAGAAAATGCCCGGGTATGACTTTTAGTAGTCTGGGAGAAGCTGGGCAAGTGTTTTTTCTATCAATTTTTTTGTACACAATATTATTGAGACATTGGATATTTTTTTTTCTTTTTTACAATGATTCTTTTATATACTTTTTTGCTGGATTTTAACATCAAGTAATTAAATGTCTAATTTAAAAATTAGTAGAAAACATGAAATTTTTACTGGTTGAAGCAATTATGTTTGAAACACTCAAATAACAATATTTAGCTTAATTATTCGAAGAATAGAAGAACTATTCTACTACCCCTGGTAAAGTTTTGTTTAAAATTTTGTTTAAAAGTTTTGGTTAAAGTTCTCATAACTGAAGTTATGAATGATGTACATTCATGTGACTTGGCATAGGGATAGAGGACATGGGTACTGATCAAATGAGCAAGATTGGAGGGTTGTGTGTGCATACTAATTAGCTTACATTGTATTTGGATAACAATGAAAATATTTGTCAGGTTAAAGTTTTTGGTTAAGTTTTTGGTTAAAGTTTTCATAACTTAAGTTATAAATGGTGTAAATTCATGTAACTTGGCAGAGGGGTACTCTTCAAATTAGCATGATTAGGGATTGTGTGTGCATAGTAATTAGCTTATTTGCATAACAATGAAAGTATTTGTATCTATGATATTTCTTTAATTATAGTGGATGTTGGGATTTTGTTTGCACAACTGATCATATATGTGAAGAGTTTGTCTACACTTAATGTTGAGGTGAAGTGTGCATATTGATTAAGTTATTTGCATAACAATAGATTTGTACAAAATGTTTAAGATTTATAAGTGCATAACTCAAGTTATGAATGATGTACATTCATGTAACTTGGCACAGGGGTAGAGGACATGGGTCCGGTTCAAATAAACATAATTAGGGGCTGTTTGTGCTGACTAATTAGCTTATTTGCATGACAAATATTTGTATCTATGATATCTCTTAAATTAAAGTGGATGTGGGGATTTTGTTCACACAAATGATCATATATGTGAAGACCCTTGTCTACACTTAATGGTGAGGTGTAATGTGCATAATAGTTAGGTTATTTGCATAACAATAGAATTTTGCATAAAATATTTAACCTATAACTTTTACAGGGGTAGAGGACATGGGTACTGTACAAATGAGCATGATTTTGGGTTGTGTGTGCATAGTTATTAGCTTATTTGCATTACAATGAAAATATTTGTATCTATGATATCTCTTAAATTAAAGTGAAGAGCATTATCTACACTCAATGGTGAGGTGTAGTGTGCCTATTAAGTAGGTTATTTGCATAACAATAGACTTGTATACAAAATATTTAATCTGAGATAAAAACTTGCTATTTGGTTCAGTTGTAGAAGGCATTGGTACTGTTCAGTTGAGGATGATTGGAGGATTGTGTATGCATAATAATTAGCCTATTTGCATAGCCATGAAAATATTTGTACATGTGGTATCTCTTGAATTAAAGTGGGTATGATGATTTTGCTTAAAGAAATGATGATACAGTATATGTGAAGAGTATTGTTCACTTACTGGTGAGGTATTGTGTGCATTTGCTGCAATATGTTTGACCCGAGATCAAAAATATATGGCTTATGACTTACTAACTTCACAATTCTAGTTTTGTTATGATATTGACATTCCTGACATGAATAGCAATGAAAATGTTTGTCTTGCCATTAATAAAGAAGCAAATAAAAGTGTTCTCCCTTCTAAAGAATGTTAAATTAGGGGTTTTGGAAATATAAACAATAAGCAGAATGTGGGGTAGAAGATGACATGATGATAAAGTAGCTGAAGGAATTAGGATGAGTACATGTGGGACAGGGTGGAATTGTATGCAGGGCAGGGTGGGTTGGCATGTAGAACAGGATGGGTTGGCATGTGGAACAGGGTGGGTTGGCATGTGGAACAGGGTGGGTCAACATGTGGGACAGGGCGGAATGGCATGTGGTGAGATGTCCTTTGGATTTCAGTTGTGATGGCATGTGGGTCATGCAAGTGGTAGAATGATATACAGTATCTGGTTTTCAGGTGTGATTGCATGGAGTATAGATGTGGGATGACATTTGGGACAGGTTGGGATGAAATGTGGGACAGTCTGGAATATGCATTATTAGCAGAGAGGGAATTTGTATTGTTTCCAATGTCTAGTTTGTTATACGTTGAGCAATATTAAACGTTGAGCAATATTGGGCTTTAATGTTGTTGTACATTTTTCATGCTGCTTGACTTTGCTTTACACTTAAATTGGAAGTTGTATTACAATCCGGGATGTAGTTTTGGGAATGTATAGGGGCTGGGGGAGGGTACAGGTTGAAAGGGGGTTGCATAGCATTCTTTTATTGACATTGGCAGGTCAGGGCCTCTCCTTTCTTTGTTATTCAATTGATAGAACTAAAAGAGGTGTTGTAGTTATGAAGACTGCTAGGTTTTACATGTTTTCTGAGTTACTTGAGCTTTTTTTGTTATAAAATATCTAGGAAACTCATTATTTTGAGACTTGTATTGCAAATGAAAATGTAAGTGCATCTTTCAAAACTCAAGTAATTTGAAATCATCTGTCCCTGCTACTATTTCTGTATATACTTCCCTCTATAAGTCCATTCTCTATACTTGTGTTTTTTCCTTTCTTGCAGCCATGAACTGGATGAAGCAAAGGCCCTTCACACCTCCTACTGCCATAAGTGCAATGACCTTCGAAAGAAATTGAGGAACAATGCCCAGGAAAAGATTGTTCTCGGTTTGTTCAATTGATTTGATTTTATATTTTTCGTGAGCAAATAGTTTTCATACTTTCAGATACTGTAACTTATTATGGGAAAATGGAAGGACATATAAAGAAACTTTATGATTACCATAAAATATAGAAAATATAGATATTATATAAGCAATCAAGTAAAATATTTAAAATACCAGTCCTCCCTAAAAGCTTGGAAAAGAAGTTGAGAGACATTAAGTATGATGTATATTTTAGACCGCTTTGTAGTTCTCTTAAAGGTTTATGCATGAAGCAATTTCTTTTCTTAGAAGAAAAGGTCTGTCAATCATTCACAGTTAATGCACATTATTACCTCAGGCATTATGATACACAGCTATTTTTATCACCAGTTTGAGAATGAACTTCTCCCACTAAGACACCTAACACGGATGAGTGATTTCAATCACAAAAGTGCCTTGATTATTCCGCTCTGCTTTGTGTAATCTTATACACACAAACAGCCTTGGGCTACTTGGCTGTGGTGTGCATGGGAATGGCAAATAAACAATCATTGTTTGGAGTGGAAACACAATACACTGAACAGGAAGTCGGGTTGATAATTGTCATACCTGAGTTTTCAGGATTAACTCAGGTGTCGGGTGCAGGTAGGCTTAATGCTTTTCAGCATGTCATAACAAGCTTGTTTTTAAAGTATTTATGGATTAGCAGAGACAATGATTGCTGAATTGTTTTAAAGTGCATTCATTATCGTAAGGTCTAAGTTACTATCTTGCCTCTATATCTTTTGACTACAGCTGTCATTATAGCATGAAACCAAAAGGAACCTCATCTTTAGGAACCTGTAAGCTACATGTATGTTTCTTTCACAATACAGAGAGTCGAAATGAAAATTCAAGAACATCAGAGAAACTTGAGGGTCAAAAGGTTAAACAGACACAAGAGATGATTGTAGATGCAGAATTTGAACACCGTAGATTGGCAGATGAGAATTTCCAGTACAACATCAAAATAGATACAACGGTATGTGAAATTTAGTTAGTTAAGTACTTCAATTGTCCTGAGCGACTCAAGGCGCATTTACATGTAGTTTACTGACACAAATATTTTTTATGGTCTTCTTGACATATCATATTCTGGCAATTTAGAAAGATGATCAATTTTGATCCGTGGCAATATTTTTGTATTTCATTTTTTTATGTTTTTTCAATAGAAACAGTAATATAGCAAAGAAATTATTCAAGTACATATTTCTGTTTAGTAAGATATTATGTGTGATTTAAACTATCCCAGTTCCCGGTCACTTACACACTTACTTTTAGTTCAGGGTTCAAGCGAGTCCATCTTATATGAAAGAGGACTTTAAAAGAAACAAAATGGTGAAGAAAGCATTCAAAAATCTTATTCGTTAAGGAGATATTCAAGTCTAAAGCTCTGTCTTATCTGTGTAGAAATGACTGGTGCAGTAAGTCTACTATGAAAAATTGGCATCCTCATCCTCACATTTTTAAGAATTGTTAATGTATTTTAAAGAAAGTTTATTTAAATTTTTTACTATTTAAATTATTTTTCTTTGAACATTCTCAGGTTTTATATTATAAATCTCCTTACTAGATTCAGTTTTACTACATTTCTAACATATCCTATGGTTTTTAAGCATTAAAATCGCAGGACAAAATATGATAGAATTTACTTCAAATTATATCTTTCCTTCCATGCTATAAATATGCAATCTAATCCCTTGACCTGATTCTAACACACTTCTAGCCGAACTAAAAACGTAGTTACCAACCCATCCCTGACCTGTAGTGTACCTCTCTTATCCCTCACTTTTCTTCAGCACGTTGCAAACACAACACAGCTGAGAACTGGTCCGGAAATTCTGTTGGAATTTCTTCCTTTCGTTAACCACTTCCTTTAATCTCAATTTCCGATCTTTTCATGAATAATCCTACCTCCAACTTCAACAGCAAATTATTCCACCTGATCTAAACCTCTACTTTCTTTCCCTTCTCTGCATTGCAGGCCTTCTTCACCGCCCTTTTATTAACTTAACTTCTCTCATTTATTCACCTCCTTCTCACCCCCTTCCCTCTATCCCACCTCTCTGTCGTAACTCAAGCACCTTAGTTTTGAACACCCTCTTGGCACATTTGACTCTGACTGTCACGGTGCCATTAAACATCAACAAACCAAACCAAAACTTTCTTTAAGCAGCTCCCAACCGTGCAGGTTTTCAACTGGTTTGGCATTTTCTATGAGTTTTTCTGGTCTTCTGAGGTAAGATGAGGTGGTTTTTGGCAAAGGGTAAAATTGCCATCCGACTTGCAGGGCTTCTCCATACGGTTTGCACTAGTAATGCATAGATATTTCTTTGCCCCTGTGCAAAGCGGGCTCTTGAAACAAGAAATTTTTACTCCCGTGGTAAGAGGCTTTATGCCTCAAGAGCACCTGGCATGCTAGGTTTTGGGCCTTTTTCACTCTGGTATAGTTTTTTAACCATAGGCCTCCACACCCCACTACGAGATAGCCTAGTGTTATATGGTACATATATGTTTCACATTAGGATATCTCCAACACAGGTTATATTATGCATTAAGACCACCAACTTCGATTGTTGTCAGCGCATGCGCATGAGTCCAATGTCACCACAGGATGACTGCGGAGTCGGCTGCAACCCTCTCCAAGGACCTACATTTTGTACAAGAGGACCTAATATTTATGTTACAATTCTTAGCATGAGGTATTAAGTCTAGCACTATTTTAAGACTTAAGCTTTTTAATTAAGTGCTCGATTGTGGGGGCGCAGGAGGGACCCTGGTGAGGTCCTCCTTGTGCTTCCTTTTCGAAAGAAATTACCTTTTCATTTTCTCTCCACAGACACCAAGGAGTAGTGGCTAGTGTTTTCCCATGCCGTGATTTCAAATATTTTGCTTTTTTGGCATTTTATTCTCAGTTTCAAAAATTTCAGATACAATTTTATCTGAGCCTTTTCTGGTGTCTACATTTGCTGTGGCTTGTCTCTTACATTGTTCGTTAATGTCCGTGGCTCCGGTTCACCCCAGTAAGGGTCAACTTTGCATCCCCATAGGGGAATTTTGGTGTAAGTTGTGGTGTTTGTTGCGTCTACTGATGGGACTTGCATATTAACCGCATATAATACCAGTGAGACATGGCTCTTGGTCCGAGCCGTTGGTATACAGGTAGCGGTGAGTGATTTCTTTTAATACCGCTGTGGGCCACGGTTCCAAGCTGGGACCAGACAGAACACGGGTAGCGGCATTTTAAGTTTTCATGGATAACTCACAGCATTCGGTTTGAGCCATAGACTACGGCCATAGTTCCATACAGCCCCATAGTAAGACTCTCACAGGTCCATACAGCTCCATAGCATGGCTTCCATGGGTTCTTACGCCTCCATAGCACAGCTATGTGCTCCATAGTATGGCCCCATATGGCTGCATAGCGTGGCTTTACGGCTCCATATAACGAGTCTTTACGACTCCGTAGCACAGGTCCATATGGCTCCATAAAACGAGTTCATATGGCTCCATAGAATGGGTCCATATGGCTCAATGTAACGGATCCATACGGCTCAATAGAACAGACTTACGGGTCCATATGGATTCGTAGAATGGGTCCATACGGCTCCATAGAACATGTCCATACGGCTCCATGGTATGGCTCCATAGAACAGGTCCATACGGCTCTATATAACGGATCCATACGGCTCCATAGAACGGGTCCATATGGCTCCAAAGAATGGGTCCATATGGCTCCACAGAATGGGTCCATAAGTCTTCATAGAATGAGTCCATATGGCTCCATAGAACGGGGCCATATGGCTTCATAGAACGGCTCCATAGAACGGGTCCATGCGGCTCCATAGAATGGCTCCATAGAACGGGTCCATACAGCTCCATAGAACGTCTCTATAGAACGCCTCCAGAACGTCTTTATAGAACAGCTCTATAGAACAGCTCCATAGAACGACTCCATAGAAAGGTTCCATAGAAAGGGTCCATAGAACAGGTCCATACAGCTCCATAGAATGGCCCCATAGAACGGGTCCATACAGCTCCATAGAACGTGTCTGTACGGCTCCATGCGGCTCAATAGAACGGGTCCATACAGCTGCATAGATCCTATAGTAATTAATCAGGTTTGTGTACTGAGTACAATAATCCCGAAAGTATAACCACTAGCTTCACAGCTCCATGCTGAATAAAAGAAAATTGAGTTAAAGGCATGTATAACATATGTTACACATTATTGATAATGTAAATTAACTTCACGCAAGTTAAATTTTCTTATGTGAGTGAACAATTACAGTTTCACGGCCATGGTAACTGTTAAAGGCAACGTCACATGCAGTCTACGTCATACGTTAACGTTTTCGCAAAGCTATCATAGACATCATGGACACCGTTGACAGGTCATCAGGTGCTAGACGCATCCCAGATATCCCAAGATGCATCGCATGCAAGCGTTTCATCAAGTCAAAGCTTGGGGACATACACAACGCATGCTATGCATGCAGACTATGTTGTGGGATGTACAGTATGCAGTAGCTGGGATGAGGCGGCTTGGTTGGAGCATAGAATGTTCCGTGATCGGCACTTTTAGAAAGCGCCCAAGAGGGCGGAGAAGAGACGGGCGGATAGGCTGTCCTCGTCTTCTCCCCCTCCATCTCCAATTGAGCCAAGACAGCCGACACACCCTCCTGCCAGGATTTAGAGGCCATCACTCACGATTGGCAGGGCGCCCTCTACACAACCTTCCCGCTAAGTAGACGTACCATCACGTCTATGCCATTCCCACAGAGTGCCGCGGCTATACCCGGCACATTCCAGACTTCTCTCCCACCAGTCCTGTCCTGTGTGTGACGAGGGACAGAGAGCGGGGTGAGAAACTTAAGAAGAGTAGACTGTACACGTCCTCCTTTTACCCCTCAGCTTCTTCGTCATCCCCTGGGCCCAGGCGGAGCTGAAGAAAGAGACTGAAGGATAATCCTCTGCAAGGACATGGACCCTTCTGTAGAGCCACCGGCCACTCCCAGGGCAGCAGACCCTCACCACAAGAAGGGGAACCCTCCTGCCACTCCTAGCCAAGTCCTCACCAGTGCTCACTCGCTGATGCAGGCTGCACTAGACAGGACCCCCACCCCTAGTAGGGTGCCGGATGAGGTCCTGTTCCCAAAGCCCCGCCCCCACTGGTGGACCCCCCTATTACAGTGGGGGAAGGTCCCATAGCTACTTGAATTCCTGGCCAAGGAAATCAAACATGATATGATTGATGCATTTCCAGTGGAGGCTCGCGCTCAATCACAGAGAAAGCTGAAGGCAACCACCCAGAGGGACTCTTAAGCTTCTGGCTAAGCTGTTCCCTATCGACTCATACCTGGTGACAAGGTTGCAACACTGGGCGAGGACTCCCAGCAAGAACTGGATCACCTTCAACAAGGACGTTGACCAGGCCACACGTGTCTAGTTCTCTGCTTACCAGGCGCTGGTCAGCTTGTGGTGGTGTGACCAGGAGCGAAGTTCCTGCCCGCCAGACTGTCACTGTCAGTGGTGACAGATGCATCTTTGACAGAGTGGGGAGCGCATTTAGCGTGGCCCCAAGTAGCAGGATTTACGACAGGCACTTGGTGCAATCAGCAGATCAATATTTTGGAACTAGAGGCAGTGCGCCAGGCACTTGTTCACTTTTTACCGCAAGTACGGAACAAAACACTTATGATACACACCGACAACACTACCATATAAACAGACAGGGAGGCAAGAGGTCCAGGAGACTGGACCCTCACCAGGTTCCCTCTGTCTTGGTGCATGACAAACAAAGGTCAGTTTTCAGGCTGTACGTTTCGGGCAAGGAGAACACTATCGCGGATTTGTTGTCTCACATTCAGGGAGCGCCCACAGAGTGGGCACTCCTGCCGCAGGTGGCCAGCGCGATCTGGATGACTTTTGGTCTTTCGGATGTAGATCTGTTTGCATCCGTGGACAATTACAAGCTGCCAACTTTCTGCACTCTGATTCCCGACCTGAGGGTCTGGAGAATCAACGCTTTCACAATCAGGTGAACCCATCTTGTGGGTTATGCCTTCCTTCCCTTCACATTAGTACCGAGAGTGCTAAACAAGGTGAAGGAGGATCAGTGTCACATGTTACTTCTGGTAGTGCCCAATTGACCTGGTCAACTGTAGTTCCCTCAGCTGCTCAATCTAATCGCAGGCTTCCTGTATGAGTTTTTGGCCAGGGACGACTTAATCATAATACCGGCTCCGGCAAGCTGCATCACAATTCAAAAGCATACTATTTGACTGTGTGGCCTCTGTCTACCAATCCTTGGTGTCCCAGGACTTTTCTGAAGAAGCTGCCCAAATGGTAGCCCCATGTCAAAGACCCTCCACTTTGGAGCTGTATTCTGCCAGAATGTTCTGAGACTGGTATCAGAATAGATCAGTTTCTCCACATTTTTGGTGACGTAGCGGATTTATTACTGTATCAATTTAATCTGAATAAGTCCATTCAGCCCTTGACAATTCCTGTCACCATGGTGACCATAGCGATGAAAAATTCAATCTTCTTGACCAAAAAATGAAAAATATGATTTTAGTCGCCAGAGAAATGATATTTGGGGACCAAATAAGAGTTCCTTTGAGTAAGAAATGTACTGAAAATATTTCGGTTGCATGAAATATATTTATTCTTTACTACCTGTATCTATTTATTGGCAATCCTTATCACAATTTTTAAGATCGTAACTTTGTTCTCCCTCCCCCCAATCCCTACGGGTCATGGCACCGATACAACATGTATGATATCATATCACTGATTCCAGATCAACAGTGTCTATATCGACGTACGTAGTCCCATTGAGCCCACGAGCTGACGAGAGGTACTTGAATCCCAGGCCTGTCAATTTTTATATGGAGAAAAGTCCAAGCAAAGTCCAAGCATTGCCGAACTTAGCACAGTGGTGAGAAAAATCAGTGCTCGAATTGACCCTGTTATACAGCTACCCTTGTAGCAAATGCCTAAGATGAATGGACATCTCATTAGATGGATGTTGAAAAAATAAACGTCAAATGTCGGGACTTTCAGCAGCTTGTGGTGGACAACAAGGCCAACTTCCTAATAATGTTGAAAACAATTCATATTATCCAAGTGCTTCCAGTATCCTCGGCTTGTTGTGAACTAAGATTATTGGCAATGACCAGGATCAAAAATATCTACCGGACATCCCTTTTACCCTCTACATTGGAAGACCAGATGCAGATTGCAATAAATGGGCCTGCATTAGTAGAATTTGACCCATTCCAGGCGATTAAAAATAAGTTCTGGGAACATGACAGGAGAAAGCATGTGCATGGTTACCGCAAAACAAAGAAAGTACATGTTGAAGATTCAAGTAGTCAAACTGAAAGTGACAATAAGGACGACATTTAATCACTTTTCTATTATCAAGTTTTGTTGTGCTCAACTATGTGCAAACTGCAAACATGATTTTCTTCATCATAATAATATTATATCTGTCAACACATTTTGTGTTGTGAATTGCGATACGTCCGTATGTAATATCATTTTCCTTAAGTCAATTATTTTAGTTTACAAATTTGTTTCATGTTTCGAAATTTTGATCAAATGATCATTAGAAACATTCTTTGTGAGAACTTCAAATTTTCGGCAATACTGACATTATGTTGGTAGCTGTGCTTATAAATTAAAACAAGTAAGCCTCATCAGCAAGTTTGATTTCTTCCCCCTTGACTGTAATATTTGTTCGTAATAAACATTTACCATTGCATCTTTCTACTGCAATGCGACTTAAAACACTAGGTCACTTTTTCCTCTCAAAAAACAATCATGGATCATGAATAAATGCACCTCCTTATCTGTGTGTCTCATTGGCCATAAGAAACACCCCATGAGCTATCAAACTATAAAGACTTTCACGTGGCTTGCAATTGAAAAAGGTAGAAGGGCTTTTTCATTCAAAATTATAGTTTAAAACAGGTTTTTGTACTGGCGAGTAACTAAACGATTTTGACGATTAAAATTTTGGAAATGAGGGAATATGGTCTCCAGTGTTTTCTGAGTTGGTGACCAAAAAACAGACACAATTGTCGAGGGTTGAGTCGATCAATACAGTCAAGGGTTTTCAGACAGCCATAGCAGCTATCCACCTGGGTTCTCCAGATAGGTCGACAGTCACAGACGCACAGCCACGCACAGTCTTACAAAGACTCTCTGTCAGGAACCTTGCCCTTCCGTGAGACATGCAAGTAGTTCTTGAGACACTGTCAAAGGCTCCGTTTAAGCCCCTCGCCGTGTCCACCCAGGGAACTGACACTTAAAAGGTTTTTCTGCTCTCCGCGGCCTCTGCCAGATATAGAGGCGCCGTTCACGCCCTTTCCCTCAAATTCGCTTTGAGTCTGGGGGTGTACAGCTTGTGCCTGACCCAGCCTTTCTGGCCAAAAACCAGACTAGAATTTCTCCCACAACCTATACTCCTACCATTGCTCTCTACATTCTGGGATACGTCAGAGGACCAGGTCTGGTGCTCCGTCTGATGTTTTAAGAATTATATCAAGCATACGCAATTTCTACGCTGCAACGTTAAAGCTCTATTTGTTTCATTACAAAAACCGCATTGCGCAGTTTCACACGACACCATTTCGCGGTGGATTGTCAAGGCAATCTCATACAATCAATTGCAAAGCACACCAAGTAAGAGGCATAGCCACATCAATTGCTCTGTTCGGGGGGATTTCCTTACATGAGATACTTCATGCTGCTGTTTGGAAAACACCTGCCACGATTGTTTCCGCCTATCTGAAGGACATGCCAGACTACAAGGGTAGAGTTGCAAGGGCCGTTCTATCCAGAAGAAGACTGCCCCTTTCATTGTCTTTTATTCACGTTATCTTGCTTGGTTGACAATACATTTGTTAATTCATTAACTTCTTTGATCATTTTTGCATACTAACGAATTTCTGCTTTTGTTCAGCGTGTCCTAATTCGTTTCTTTTAATAAACATTTTTTTTCCCTTGTGTTATAACTAAACTGCCCCTGTCCGCTGGCGAAATTGGCTAGTTCTCGCTGCGACGTATTGGGCGTCGTTTACAGTTTGTTTTCTGTACAATAACACTTTTTTGTCTACATATTCTTTTGGGCTACTAACCCATGTTCATGTGGTATTCACTTCAGTTATTACTAACAGGTTCTTTCCCGTTCTTTTTGCTATAACATAAGTTATCACTCACAGGTGCTTTCCTGTTCTTTTTGCTATAACACAGGTTCATTGCCTTACTTACTCAATGCCGTACTTACTTCCTGTCATTCAATTCTGATGAAATCAAATCTTCCGAAAGATTTCTTAGTAATTTGACCCTATGACCTCGCAAGGAGGCCATGCAATTATCATCTAAGGCTCAATAAATTTTATAAATGGGTTTGGCCTTGTGATGAATCACATACTTTGTTTACATCTGATGTGTACAACTGAAAACTTTACATCCCACCTCCTCTTCCGGAAACTCCTTTCACCCTCCCTCTGCAGGAAAAGTATTCTTTTCTTCTGGATACCCAGCCATGTTGGCATCCCTGGCAATGACAGGGCTGATACAGCCACTAAACTTGCCCTCAACCGCCCCCTACCCCTTTTCCCAAAGCCGTTTCTGACATCAAACCGCTTATCGCTTCCCTTGTTCGTGACCGCTAGCAAACCTCATGGAACTCAAACTGCTTATCGCTTCCCTTGTTTGTGACCGCTGGAAAACCTCATTGAACTCCCAAATTGATAACAAGCTCCACGTCATCCAGCCCACCATTGCGATGAAACCCACCATCAACAACCTCTCTCGTATTGACAACGTTCATATTACCCGTCTTAGAATAGGTCACACCCACCGTACTCACTCCCACCTCCTTATTGGCTCCCCCAACCCCTCTGCAACAATTGCCATATCACCCTCACAGTCCATCATGTTCTCCTTGCTTGCCCCCTGTACAACCTTTCCAGAGCTTCCCTCGCTCCTCACAACTCATTTGCTGAGTTCTTCCAGAAAAACCCTTTGGATAAATTTATCTCCTTCCTTTATCATGCTTCCCTATACAACTATATTTAATTCTCTTCTTCCACCCCCTCTCTCGATCACAGCTTTCTGACATTCTGTTCTTGTATTTTTCTCATTCTCCTCCTGTTTCCTTTCCTTCTTCCTACCTCTAGAATGATCTGACCTCTCAGACACAATTTGACCTTCGTTGTCATGGTGCTATTAAGCCTTCATCAAACAGACAAACAAAGGTTTTTCTGGTTAAATGTGCTTTTCAAATAGTTTTTGTTTCAATCATCTTAGTTAAGTTTATTTGTTTCTTTGATCAATCTGTACTTCCTGTACCTTTTCCTGGTAATTGGTTCCTCAATATTAAGAAAACAATGAGAATTGAATCTTTTAAATATTGCTTCTCTCTTAAAGACTAGTCAGTGGGAGTTCAGACCCAGATCTATTCAGTAGTGAAAGTTAAGATTTAGACAGAGCAGTAAGTTCTGAAACTTCAAACCATCATTTTTAGCTTTTGTACATAGTTTTCCTGTGTGTATCCTCCAACAATTGTCTTCAATAATAAAGTTCTAGATACACCTATTGCTCTTTGCGTGCCTTTAATTTATTTCGAAATCTACCCCCTATTTCGGAAGTATTTACCTGTTTTATGATTAGGAATAACTTACTATAGTTTAGTAATTTTCTATTCAGAGGTTTGTTTGTCCTTAAGAGGATAGGGAAGCTAGTCTTCTAAGTAGGAAAACAGGTTTGAGTATTAGGGCCAACTTTTATGGGCTTGGACCTGACCTTTTTTCCTTCCTTTGATCCTCGGTTGCAATCTGATTGCATATTTGCATGGAAGGTAAGTATAACTCTCGTAAATATCGCCGCTACTCAAAGAGGGGTAAATATATAACGACTTTGAGAAATCTGCAGCTGTGTCATCACAAGTAGTTGATTTCAGTCATTTCTACACAAATAATACCAAACTTTAAACTTAGATATCTCCTTAATGGAATAAGATTTTTGAATGCTTTCTTGACTATTTTCTTTCTTTTGAAGTCCTCTTTCATTAAGGATGAACTTGCTTGACCCCTGAACTAATCCTTTAAAGTGGGTTGCTTTCATGGACCAAAGTGCTTTTTTTCTAGACAACACTGAATCCTCAAGTTTATGAAATTGTTAAATACTTTTTCTATGGCAAACAAATATATTTAGTTTTACTTTGCCTCAAAAGGAAGTCAAAAAATGCAAAAAGTTTCAATAGAATCAATATGCCCAACCATAGGAGCTCATTAACAAACCTGTTTCTTTGATTTCTTTGAACAGCGAAAAGACATCAAAAAACTTGAAAAGGAATCAGAAGAATCCAACAGGTCGAGACTGACTGATTTAAGAAAAAGAGAGCAACGATGCAATGAGATGGAGATGGACATTGAGGACATTGAAGTGAAACTCAAACAATGGTAAAGTTAATTCCTGTATTAAAGATAATAATGAGCATAGACTTCTATAGTGCTTTTTGCTGAGGCCTCAAAGCGCTGACACAAGTTCACAATAAAAATGCATTAGATTAAATTAACTGATGAATAGATGAGTTTTTAAGAGATGTTTGAAAGAATTAGCAGATGGTGCATTGTGAATTGAAGAAGGCAGATTGTTCCAGTGGGAAGGTGCAGCAGATATGAAGCCCTTTCCCCATAAAAATTGTGTTTGGATGATGACTGGCAGCCAGGAGATACTTTGTTGAGGAGCGAAGCTGACGTTGAGGATGGTATTGGGGTATTAACTGCTTGATGAGAACGAGGATACATTAAGCAGTTAATTCATTAAGGATGGTATTGGGGTATTAACTGCTTGATGAGCAAGAGGATACATTAAGCAGTTAATTCATTAAGGATGGTATTGGGGTATTAACTGCTTGATGAGCAAGAGGATACATTAAGCAGTTAATTCATTAAGGATGGTATTGGGGTATTAACTGCTTGATGAGCATGAGGATACATTAGGCAGTTAATTCATTGAGGATGGTATTGGTGTATTAACTGCTTGATGAGCAAGAGGATACATTAAGCAGTTAATTCATTAAGGATGGTATTGGGGTATTAACTGCTTGATGAGCACGAGGATACATTAAGCAGTTAATTCATTAAGGATGGTATTGGGGTATTAACTGCTTGATGAGCAAGAGGATACATTAAGCAGTTAATTCATTGAGGATGGTATTGGGGTATTAATTGCTTGATGAGCAAGAGGATACATTAAGCAGTTAATTCATTAAGGATGGTATTAGTATTAACTGCTTGATGAGCACGAGGATACATTAAGCAGTTAATTCATTAAGGATGGTATTGGGGTATTAACTGCTTGATGAGCAAGAGGATACATGAAGCAGTTAATTCATTAAGGATGGTATTAGTATTAACTGCTTGATGAGCACGAGGATACATTAAGCAGTTAATTCATTAAGGATGGTATTGGGGTATTAACTGCTTGATGAGCAAGAGGATACATTAAGCAGTTAATTCATTAAGGATGGTATTGGGGTATTAACTGCTTGATGAGCAAGAGGATACATTAAGCAGTTAATTCATTGAGGATGGTATTGGGGTATTAACTGCTTGATGAGCAAGAGGATACATTAAGCAGTTAATTCATTAAGGATGGTATTGGGGTATTAATTGCTTGATGAGCAAGAGGATACATTAAGCAGTTAATTCATTAAGGATGGTATTGGGGTATTAACTGCTTGATGAGCACGAGGATACATTAAGCAGTTAATTCATTAAGGATGGTATTGGGGTATTAACTGCTTGATGAGCAAGAGGATACATTAAGCAGTTAATTCATTAAGGACGGTATTGGGGTATTAACTGCTTGATGAGCAAGAGGATACATTAAGCAGTTAATTCATTAAGGATGGTATTGGGGTATTAACTGCTTGATGAGCAAGAGGATACATTAAGCAGTTAATTCATTAAGGACGGTATTGGGGTATTAACTGCTTAAGGAGCATAAGGATACATTACGCAGTTAATTCATTAAGGATGGTATTGGGGAATTTACTGCTTAAGGAGCATGAGGATACATTAAGCAGTTAATTCATTAAGGATGGTATTGGGGAGTTTACTGCTTAGGGAGCATGAGGATACATTAAGCAGTTAATTCATTAAGGATGGTATTGGGGTATTAACTGCTTGATGAGCATGAGGATACATTAAGCAGTTAATTCATTAAGGATGGTATATGGGAATTTACTGCTTAAGGAGCATGAGGATACATTAAGCAGTTAATTCATTAAGGATGGTATTGGGGAATTTACTGCTTAAGGAGCATGAGGATACATTAAGCAGTTAATTCATTAAGGATGGTATTGGGGAATTTACTGCTTAAGGAGCATGGGGATACATTAAGCAGTTAATTCGTTGAGGATGGTATTGGGGAATTAACTGTTTGATGTATCCAGGAGCAAAAGGTTACATTTAGCAGTTAATTCCTTGAAGATGGTATTGGGGAATTTACTACTTAAGGAGCATGAGGATGCTTTAGGCAGTTAATTCATTAAGGATGGTATTGGGGAATTTACTGCTTAAGGAGCATGAGGATACATTAAGCAGTTAATTCATTAAGGATGGTATTGGGGAATTTACTGCTTAAGGAGCATGAGGATACATTAAGCAGTTAATTCATTAAGGATAGTATTGGGGAATTTACTGCTTAAGGAGCATGAGGATGACATTAAGCAGTTAATTCATTGAGGATGGTATTGGGGAATTTACTGCTTAAGGAGCATGAGGATACATTAAGCAGTTAATTCATTGAGGATGGTATTGGGGTATTTACTGCTTAAGGAGCATGAGGATACATTTAGCACTTAATTCATTGAGGATGGTATTGGGGAATTTACTGCTTAAGGAGCAAGAGGATACATTAGGCAGTTAATTCGTTGAGGATGGTATTGGGGAATCTACTGCTTAATGTATCCAGGAGCAAGAGTGTTCAGATTTATTAGTAAAGAGGAGCAGCTTGTACAATGATCGCTGTTTTACTGGAAGCCACTTAGGCCTGTGTAGGTATTATGGGTCCGCGTGTACCCAGGGGTATTATTTCAGATATATGATCACATCGGGGATGAACGGGTTATCAGCCAGGCGGCAGAGTTCTGAACAGTGTAGGTTTTTAATGGTAGAACCAGGGAGGCCGAATAGAAGAGAGTTACAAAAGTCAAATCAGGGCAAAATGCAGGAACATACCAACCTAGTAGTTATTTCATCACTTAAAAATGTCTTGATTTGGCTGATGTTGCATAGAGCATAAAAGTATTCCCCGTCCTCATTATTGCCAGAAGTGGGGTTAAAAAAAGTTAAATTTCACTTTACTCACTTCATTGCTTTGGGAAGCCTGAGCTGCAGGCTATGATAGCCCTGTAGACTGTCATCACCCTGTCATGTTTTGTGTGTATTTCTCTCTTCCATCAATTTTGCCCTAAAACTAGGGCAAAATTGGTTGCTAATTTTGCCCTAAAATTAGGGCGAAATTGGTTGCTAAAAGCTCTTGACTGCATTTTCCAATTTCCTCTTTCTACAGCAAGAAGAAGAGAAAAGCAGATGAGAAGAACATCGAGAGAATCAAACGAGAAATGACAAAATTGGAGACCCAGATGAAAGTGGTTGTGGATGATTATGCCGAAACAAAGGTGATCAATGTCGCCTCCAAGAGAAAGTGGTCTGTTGTGCAGGATAAAGTGGGACTTAAGGAAGAGAAGTTACAGGTTTGTATTGAATGGTCTTTTGACATTTTCTAGATAAAGTATTCATTTATGTCATCAGAGAATTTCCTTTCTGAAACAACTCTACGAAAGCATAACAGATTTAATTTCTAATTCTCGAGACATATGGCCGATGTATGGTTGCATTTGCAAAAGCCATGCCATGGGTGTGTGTTTCAAGCAAGTGCTATCAAACTAAATTTAACTGCTGTTGTCTCACAGGCTTCTTTTTCAAAGGTTCAACCTTGTATCTGACTAATTACTAGCTACTTCTCAAAAAAGATCTGAATTTTACTTTACATATAAATGAGTTAAACCCTTTATTGAACAGGCCACAATGGAAGGATTGACAAAGCAGCATCGTGAAGAGACTCATGCTCGCACTGTCCTCCAGGCTCGCATCTTGGCAGACGTAACTGACTTCCAGAAACTTCAATTGGAGGCAAAGAAGAAAAAGACCAGAGTGACTACAAAGTGTGAAGAAATTGAAAAAGTGGTTGCTGGGGTGTTAGCAGAGGTCATAGAGCAAAGGTCAAGCAGAGCAGAAAGGCAAAAAGTAAGAGAACATTAATACACATGTTGTCTACACTCTGTGGTGAAAAGTGGCTCTTACATTCAAATATATACTATTGATCTTTTTTGAGTTCTTTTCATTATAACCTCACACTTAATTGTAAAAGTTAGTTTTGAGCAAGAAATAGAGTTTTTCACTGTGTATATCAAAGGTTCCTGTAAACAAAAACGTTTAATGTTGTTAATCTTTAAAGACAATGATAAAGACCAACATAGCATTTTAAGGCACTTTGTTCCAAAAAAGATTATTCTCTGCAGAATGTTTTGTGTGAAGTTTGTTGTTGCCATTTTCATGTTTTGTAACAATTTTTTTAGGACAATTAAGCTTTAGATCCAGAGACCTTCAGAGAAGATGATGAAGAAAGCATTGCGTGTTGAGCGCTGAAGTCAAGACAAAATCCTGAATGAGGAGTATTTGTGACGGTACTAACATCTTCAAAATGCAATATTTCTGTGATTAAAGAATCACACCATTCTGCAGCTTTAATGATATTCATCTACACTGTCTTCTTCTGTAATAGAAAATCCAAACTTTGAATGACTCGATAGCAAAGTTGAAGCAGAATCATGCCGACGCGGAAGCAGCTTTGACCAAGAAGAAGGAAGACCTGCTACCCAGACACAAACAACTACAGGTAAGGTAGCTGGTTGTCATAGGCATACGGGTGTATGGAAAATGTTACCAACACTAGCTAGATTTGCTTGTTAGTCCAAGTCTGTGTGAAAATATACTATTTAGGAGCGCTTTACCACCTCCCTCCTCCCCTGCCCCCTGCCCCCCGCCTCCCCCTCCCTTTCTCACATCCCTGTCTCATACCTCTTCTATGCTGGTCAAAATTATCAAATCATTAAAAATGTTGTCACTTTTTGTTTTGGTAGTATGTTTTTGTAGGTGAAGTGCATTAATTTTTTTGGATAAATGTATTTTACATAAGTATGTATGTGTGTATGTATGTGTGTATGTATGTATGTATGTATGTATGTATGTATGTATGTATGTATGTATGTATGTATGTATGTATAAATGGATAAATGGATGGATGGATGGATGGATGTATGTATGTATGTATGTATGTATGTATGCATGCATGTATGTATATATGTATGTATATATGTATGTGTGTTTGTATATGTGTATGTATGTATGTATGCATGCATGCATGTATATATTATAAGGAAGAGGATGAATAAGTATGTCATCTTCCCTCATGTTTGCTTTTCAGTAAGTCATCATGATCTGATTGGTTAAGTTTGGTGATCAATCGTAAATGGCGGAGGACATATTTCAAAACATAATGAGACCAGGCTTCAAACCCAAATGTCAAAAAATTGAGTGGAATCTGAGGGATCTTGATTGATAACGTTATTTCTGAGAAAGGGAAGGATAGACCACCATCCATGAGGAACAACACAGGGCATGGGAAATGGGGCTCGGGATGTAAACTCCTTTATTTTTTAAGGACCTGGGTACCTTCTTAAAATGTCCAAAATGCTTTAGAAGAAAGAAGAAAAAAAAATCTGTATATTGTGATAATGGTACGTATCATGACATTTAGCAAAATGTTTGTAGGAAGGTCAGCATCTTGTAAGTAATCCTCCTGTTCTGCCACCTCGGAGGTTCTCCTCCATCATCTTCCACCATTTCAAGGTTCCTATTTCAGTGGAACAATTCATTTGTTTTTAGTTCCTTTTATTGCCAATAAGATTGATGTTTTTTTCTTCTATTGTGCAGGTTGATTATCTTGAGAAACAGAAAAAACTTGATTTCATGGCATCAAGGACAGAGTTTATCAACAAAAAGATAGCTGAAATGAGCCAATCAGAAAACTTCATGGATAGAGTCATTAAAAATACCTCTGAGGCTATTGGGGAGCTCAAGTGAGTCACTGCTTGCCTTTATGACGTCATGCATTTCAAGTCAGGTTAAAAAAGAAATATGAATATTCAGACCAACTTTCAGCAGATTGTTAGTTTTTGTCAGAATCTTAACTAATGAGAGATTTTACTTGTTGTATTTTTGCAATTTAACTTTCCACCAACCACATTTCATTGGATAAAAAGTAAAAAAACTTCTTAAAATCTCTTATTTATTTCTGAATAGTATATTTCTCTTCAATTTTGCAGAAATTCTGTTGTTATTTTCCATTTCTTATTTTCTGTTTTAGTGTTGAATTGGAAGAGACTTCAATCCAACTTGAAACAGGTCAGAAACAACAGCAAGAACTAGAACAATCGTTACAAGAGGTCGCAGAGAGGTTAGAAGAAGGGGGCAGCAAACACCTTGAGTACATGCAGGCTAGGAGGGAGAAGCTTCAAGAACTTGAGGTATTTCTTCTCATTCAAACCATTTACAACAACACTGCAGATAGGCAAGGAGCACATGAATTAAGAACACTCGTATAATTTGATTGGGCTGAGCTAATGTATCCTTAGGTAACACTTGAAAGCAGCGCAATTTTCTTGCTGACAGTGACAACTACTTTATTTTTAAATTTTAAGTTGCCACTCAAACAAGTTGACCAATCAGGCTCGAGAGTTTGAACATCTGAAGTTGGATGGGCCATTCTATGCTCTGGGTAAACCATTAACAAAAACTACATAATGAATAACTGTGGCTATAAATTTTCAGTCCAATGAATCTAAACTCACCAGAGTGTTTATAACTCACTGATGAAAACATCCTTTTAAAAGTCTAAATGAATCCTCAGCCCTACATTATACGCATGACTTGGCCCTGCAGTAACCAAATCCACAATACCTGGCCCTTCACAATAAGTGTCATTGTGTGCATATAGATGATTGGGAGTGTAATTACTGATGCATAAAAGCACTGAACTATATGTGGTGGGTTTCTTAATTGCTCTTAGCAGAATCTAAAAGTCATACCCGCCGAAATGAAGGTTCTTGCGGGTGAAAAGACTAAAAATGTGTGGCGGGTATTGGGCGTAATGTACTCCATATAAATGGAAAGCATGATCTTATTTACCCCCTTCCATTGTGAAACAGTCAATCAACCCAAAAATGCAGAGGAGTTCTCCAGTGATGTCATATTTGCATATTTGTTTTGGCATATTAATTTGTAGATTTTTTTTCTCATTTATGCCTAATTAACTGTAAAATAATCCATGTGTAGCCAATATTTAAGGAAAGTGTTGCCTTGTCACAGTTCTTTATACTTCAAGCATATTTCATGAATCATAAACATAATAAGGTGTCCATAAATCTGTTGATTAATTTTTGTTTGTGTTTTGTGTTAGACTGAATTAAAAGAACACCTTGCAACCAATGGGGAGTTAGCACAAGTCTACAGAGTGTTGCAGCAAGAATTTTATAAGATTAAGACAGAACTGTTGACTGCCATGGAGAGGCGGGTGGGCCTTGAGGCCAGCCTCAAAGATCATAAACAGGTATGGTAAATAAACATCTATTACATGGTGATGGTTGGCTAAGTAATGAGGTTTTTTTTCATTGGTGGAGGGAAAAGGGGGGGGGGGGATATCTATTTTGGTTCAGATACTGCAAAAGGTGCAATTGAATAGAAACAAATTGATATTCTGGCCACTAAATCAGTGTCCATGTGTAAAGATAGTAAAAATCCTTAGCGTCAACTGTACAAGTTGAATAATGCCCTTAAATGGTCAGTTTATAAAATGGATGTCCCAAGGATTATGGACATGCTTGCGATGTCTATACCGTGAAATTTTAAGATGAGATATCCATTGAATATTCATGTTGATTATGCAATGAGGAATTAATTTTGAAGGGTTTAGGGAAATGGTTAAATCTAAAAATAATTGTGCCTCACTGAAACAGGAGAAGATTGAAAAGCTAGTAGGAACCCAGATTTTATCTCGAAATTTGAAATAATGCAGGATAACAAAAATTTGGGAGTGTTCATTCAGGTAATCAAGATGGAAGTCTATTGTTTAAATTATCTTTCTAGACAGATTATTTCTTTGTTTTGGGGTGTGTATTTAATTTTGTTGTTCTTGAATACACCATGTAGCCTCTTTTTGTAGAGCCTTCATCTGCCACACTGTGTTGGATGACTAATTGCAACCACATGCATACTAAAACACATCAAAAGTGACTACTCTCCTGTAGAAGTGTTCAAGTTTTGCATTCCCCTCATGTTCAAGTCTTGTATTCCCCTTATGTTCAAGTTTTGCATTCCCTTATGTTCAAGTTTTGCATTCCCTCATGTGCAAGTTTTGCATTCCCCTCATGCTCAAGTTTTGCATTCCCCTCATATGCAAGTTTTGCATTCCCCTCATGTGCAAGTTTTGCATTCCCCTCATGCTCAAGTTTTGCATTCCCTTCATGTGCAAGTTTTGCATTCCCCTCATGTGCAAGTCTTGTATTCCCTTCATGTGCAAGTCTTGCATTCCCCTCATGTGCAAGTCTTGTATTCCCCTTATGTTCAAGTTTTGCATTCCCTTATGTTCAAGTTTTGCATTCCCTTCATGTGCAAGTCTTGCATTCCCTCATGTGCAAGTGTTTTTTGCATTCCCTCATGTGCAAGTTTTGCATTCCCCTCATGTTCAAGTTTTGCATTCCCTCATGTGCAAGTTTTGCAATTCCCCTCATGTGCAAGTTTTGCATTCCCCTCATGTGCAAGTTTTGCATTCCCCTCATGCTCAAGTTTTGCATTCCCTTCATGTTCAAGTTTTGCATTCCCTTCATGTGCAAGTCTTGCATTCCCCTCATGTGCAAGTTTTGCATTCCCCTCATGCTCAAGTTTTGCATTCCCTTCATGTGCAAGTCTTGCATTCCCCTCATGTGCAAGTTTTGCATTCCCCTCATATGCAAGTCTTGCATTCCCCTCATGTGCAAGTTTTGCATTCCCCTCATGTGCAAGTTTTGCATTCCCCTCATGTGCAAGTTTTGCATTCACTTCATGTGCAAGTTTTGCATTCCCCTCATGTGCAAGTTTTGCATTCCCCTCATGTTCAAGTCTTGCATTCCCCTCATGTTCAAGTTTTGCATTCCCCTCATGTGCAAGTTTTGCATTCCCCTCATGTTCAAGTTTTGCATTCCTTCATGTGCAAGTTTTGCATTCCCCTCATGTGCAAGTTTTATTCCCCTCATGTTGCAAGTTTTGCATTCCCTCATATGCAAGTTTTGCATTCCCCTCATATGCAAGTTTTGCATTGCCCTCATATGCAAGTTTTGCATTCCCCTCATATGCAAGTTTTGCATTCCCCTCATATGCAAGTTTTGCATTCCCCTCATGTGCAAGTTTTGCATTCCCCTCATGTGCAAGTTTTGCATTCCCCTCATGTGCAAGTTTTGCATTCCCTCATGTGCAAGTTTTGCATTCCCCTCATGTGTCAAGTTTTGCATTCCCCTCATGTGCAAGTTTTGCATTCCCCTCATGTGCAAGTTTTGCATTCCCCTCATGTGCAAGTTTTGCATTCCCCTCATGTGCAAGTTTTGCATCCCCTCATGTGCAAGTTTTGCATTCCCCTCATGTGCAAGTTTTGCATTCCCCTCATGCTCAAGTTTTGCATTCCCTTCATGTGCAAGTCTTGCATTCCCCTCATGTGCAAGTTTTGTATTCCCCTCATGTGCAAGTTTTGCATTCCCCTCATGTTCAAGTCTTGCATTCCCTTATGTTCAAGTTTTGCATTCCCTTCATGTGCAAGTCTTGCATTCCCCTCATGTGCAAGTTTTGCATTCCCCTCATGCTCAAGTTTTGCATTCCCTTCATGTGCAAGTCTTGCATTCCCCTCATGTGCAAGTTTTGCATTCCCCTCATGTGCAAGTTTTGCATTCCCCTCATGTGCAAGTCTTGTATTCCCCTTATGTTCAAGTTTTGCATTCCCTTATGTTCAAGTTTTGCATTCCCTTCATGTGCAAGTCTTGCATTCCCCTCATGTTCAAGTTTTGCATTCCCCTCATATGCAAGTTTTGCATTCCCCTCATGTGCAAGTTTTGCATTCCCCTCATGTTCAAGTTTTGCATTCCCCTCATGTGCAAGTTTTGCATTCCCCTCGTGTGCAAGTTTTGCATTCCCCTCATGCTCAAGTTTTGCATTCCCTTCATGTGCAAGTCTTGCATTCCCCTCATGTGCAAGTCTTGTATTCCCCTTATGTTCAAGTTTTGCATTCCCTTATGTTCAAGTTTTGCATTCCCTTATGTTCAAGTTTTGCATTCCCCTCATATGCAAGTTTTGCATTCCCCTCATATGCAAGTTTTGCATTCCCCTCATGTGCAAGTTTTGCATTCCCCTCATGTGCAAGTTTTGCATTCCCCTCATGCTCAAGTTTTGCATTCCCTTCATGTGCAAGTCTTGCATTCCCCTCATGTGCAAGTTTTGCATTCCCCTCATATGCAAGTTTTGCATTCCCCTCATGCTCAAGTTTTGCATTCCCTTCATGTGCAAGTTTTGCATTCCCCTCATGTGCAAGTTTTGCATTCCCCTCATGTGCAAGTTTTGCATTCCCCTCATATGCAAGTTTTGCATTCCCCTCATGCTCAAGTTTTGCATTCCCTTCATGTGCAAGTCTTGCATTCCCCTTATGTTCAAGTTTTGCATTCCCCTCATGTGCAAGTTTTGCATTCCCCTCATGCTCAAGTTTTGCATTCCCTTCATGTGCAAGTCTTGCATTCCCCTCATGTGCAAGTTTTGCATTCCCCTCATGCAAGTTTTGCATTCCCCTCATGTCAAGTTTTGCATTCCCTTCATGTGCAAGTTTTGCATTCCCTCATGTGCAAGTTTTGCATTCCCCTCATGTTCAAGTTTGCATTCCCCCCTCATGTTCAAGTTTTGCATTCCCTCATGGTCAAGTTTTGCATTCCCTTCATGTTCAAGACTTGCATTCCCCTCATGTGCAAGTTTTGCATTCCCCTCATGGTCAAGACTTGCATTCCCCTCATGTGCAAGTTTTGCATTCCCCTCATGTGCAAGTTTTGCATTCCCCTCATGTTCAAGACTTGCATTCCCCTCATGTGCAAGTTTTGCATTCCCCTCATGTTCAAGACTTGCATTCCCCTCATGTGCAAGTTTTGCATTCCCCTCATGTTCTATTATTTATTTCTTGTGGTTTTAATGATTACATGCATTTTATTTTTTTACAGCTCAACAGCCTTCAAATCAGACTTCATGATGCTCTTGCACGTTACTTCACCCTTCGAGGACTCTACAATCAAAATAGACTCAGACAGTTTGAAGAATTCTCCATGGAGAATGCGGATCGAATTTTTGGACTCCAAAAAGAAATGGATGGTGCCATTGAGACCTCAAGTTTTGCATGGATCCCAGCTCATGAAGATGGTCAAGTCTTGCCAAATTCCCCTTTAAGATTGACAAAGATTTTCCATCCGCCACCAAATATTGATAGAACAACTGTTGTCTTGATATTTGTTGACATCGGAAAATTTATGACCATTTGTTTTGAACATTCACCATCATGTTCAAGTCAAAGCATTCCCATATACAAAAATAGCTTGAAAAGATTATTTTTAGGGCGAATTCCCCTCATGTGCAAGTTTTGCATTCCCCTCATGTGCAAGTCTTGCATTCCCCTCATGTGCAAGTTTTGCATTCCCCTCATGTGCAAGTCTTGCATTCCCCTCATGTGCAAGTTTTGCATTCCCCTCATGTTCAAGTCTTGCATTCCCCTCATGTGCAAGTTTTGCATTCCCCTCGTGTGCAAGTTTTGCATTCCCCTCATGCTCAAGTTTTGCATTCCCTTCATGTGCAAGTCTTGCATTCCCCTCATGTGCAAGTCTTGTATTCCCCTCATGTGCAAGTTTTGCATTCCCTTATGTTCAAGTTTTGCATTCCCCTCATGTGCAAGTCTTGCATTCCCCTCATGTTCAAGTTTTGCATTCCCTTATGTTCAAGTTTTGCATTCCCCTCATGTGCAAGTTTTGCATTCCCTCATGTTCAAGTTTTGCATTCCCTTCATGTGCAAGTTTTGCATTCCCCTCATGTGCAAGTTTTGTATTCCCCTCATGTGCAAAGTTTTCAAGTTTTGCATTCCCTCATGTGCAAGTTTTGCATTCCCTATGTTCAAGTTTTGCATTCCCCTCATGTGCAAGTTTTGCATTCCCCTCATGTGCAAGTTTTGCATTCCCCTCATGTGCAAGTTTTGCATTCCTCATCATGTCAAGTTTTGCATTCCCCTCATGTGCAAGTTTTGCATTCCCCTCATGTGCAAGTTTTGCATTCCCCTCATGTGCAAGTTTTGCATTCCCCTCATGTGCAAGTTTTGCATTCCCCTCATGTGTCAAGTTTTGCATTCCCCTCATGTCAAGTTTTGCATTCCCCTCATGTGCAAGTTTTGCATTCCCCTCATGTTCAAGTTTTGCATTCCCCTCATGTGCAAGTTTTGCATTCCCCTCATGTGCAAGTTTTGCATTCCCCTCATGTGCAAGTTTTGCATTCCCCTCATGTGCAAGTTTTGCATTCCCCTCATGTGCAAGTTTTGCATTCCCCTCATGCTCAAGTTTTGCATTCCCCTCATGTTCAAGTTTTGCATTCCCCTCATGTGCAAGTTTTGCATTCCCCTCATGTGCAAGTTTTGCATTCCCCTCATGTGCAAGTTTTGCATTCCCCTCATGTTCAAGTCTTGCATTCCCCTCATGTGCAAGTTTTGCATTCCCCTCATGTGCAAGTTTTGCATTCCCCTCATGTGCAAGTTTTGCATTCCCTTCATGTGCAAGTTTTGCATTCCCCTCATGTTCAAGTTTTGCATTCCCCTCATGTGCAAGTTTTGCATTCCCCTCATGCTCAAGTTTTGCATTCCCCTCATGTTCAAGTTTTGCATTCCCCTCATGTGCAAGTTTTGCATTCCCCTCATGTGCAAGTTTTGCATTCCCCTCATGTGCAAGTTTTGCATTCCCCTCATGTTCAAGTCTTGCATTCCCCTCATGTGCAAGTTTTGCATTCCCCTCATGTGCAAGTTTTGCATTCCCTCATGTGCAAGTTTTGCATTCCCTCATGTGCAAGTTTTGCATTTCCCCCCCTTTTATGTCTCATGTTTTGCATTCCCCTCATGTGCAAGTTTTGCATTCCCCTCATGCTCAAGTTTTGCATTCCCCTCATGTGCAAGTTTTGCATTCCCCTCATGTGCAAGTTTTGCATTCCCCTCATGTGCAAGTTTTGCATTCCCCTCATGTGCAAGTTTTGCATTCCCCTCATGTGCAAGTTTTGCATTCCCCTCATGTGCAAGTTTTGCATTCCCCTCATGTGCAAGTTTTGCATTCCCTCATGTGCAAGTTTTGCATTCCCTCATGTGCAAGTTTTGCATTCCCCTCATGTGCAAGTTTTGCATTCCCCTCATGTTCAAGTTTTGCATTCCCCTCATGTGCAAGTTTTGCATTCGCCTCATGTGCAAGTTTTGCATTCGCCTCATGTGCAAGTTTTGCATTCCCCTCATGTTCAAGTTTTGCATTCCCCTCATGTTCAAGTTTTGCATTCCCCTCATGTGCAAGTTTTGCATTCCCCTCATGTGCAAGTTTTGCATTCCCCTCATGTGCAAGTTTTGCATTCCCCTCATGTTCAAGTTTTGCATTCCCCTCATGTGCAAGTTTTGCATTCCCCTCATGTGCAAGTTTTGCATTCGCCTCATGTGCAAGTTTTGCATTCCCCTCATGTGCAAGTTTTGCATTCCCCTCATGTGCAAGTTTTTTTGCAATTCCCCCCTCATGTGCAAGTTTTGCATTCCCCTCATGTGCAAGTTTTGCATTCCCCTCATGTGCAAGTTTTGCATTCCCCTCATGTGCAAGTTTTGCATTCCCCTCAAGTTTTGTATTCCCCTCATGTGCAAGTTTTGCATCCCCTCATGTGCAAGTTTTGCATTCCCCTCATGCTCAAGTTTTGCATTCCCCTCATGTGCAAGTTTTGCATTCCCTCATGTCAAGTTTTGCATTCCCCTCATGTGCAAGTTTTGCATTCCCCCTCATGTGCAAGTTTTGCATTCCCTCATGTCAAGTTTTGCATTCCCCTCATGTGCAAGTTTTGCATTCCCCTCATGTCAAGTTTTGCATTCCCCTCATGTGCAAGTTTTGCATTCCCCTCATGTGCAAGTTTTGCATTCCCCTCATGTCAAGTTTTGCATTCCTCATGTGCAAGTTTTGCATTCCCCTCATGTGCAAGTTTTGCATTCCCCTCATGTGCAAGTTTTGCATTCCCCTCATGGTCAAGTTTTGCATTCCCCTCATGTTCAAGTTTTGCATTCCCCTCATGGTCAAGTTTTGCATTCCCCTCATGTGCAAGTTTTGCATTCCCCTCATGGTCAAGTTTTGCATTCCCCTCATGGTCAAGTTTTGCATTCCCCTCATGTGCAAGTTTTGCATTCCCCTCATGGTCAAGTTTTGCATTCCCCTCATGTGCAAGTTTTGCATTCCCCTCATGTGCAAGTTTTGCATTCCCCTCATGTTCAAGTTTTGCATTCCCCTCATGGTCAAGTTTTGCATTCCCCTCATGTTCAAGTTTTGCATTCCCCTCATGGTCAAGTTTTGCATTCCCTCATGTTCAAGTTTTTATTTCTCATGGTTTCAAGATTTTGCATTTTATTTTTACAGGTCAAGTTTTGCAATTCAGACTTCATGATGCTCTTGCACGTTTTCAAGTTTTCTACAATCAAAATAGTCAAGTTTTGAATTCTCCTCTGGATGGACTCAAAAAGAAATTTGCATTGAGACCATCAGTAAATTTTTGATGGATCAAGTGGACGGCACAGCTATGAAGATGGTCGTAGCTGCTGCAAATTCTGCCTTTAAGATTGACGACAAAGATAGCTCCATCCGGCCACCAAATATTGATAGAACACCCACTGTTGTATGGACATGATATTTGTGTGACATCGGGAAAATTTATGACCATTTGTTTTGTGAACATCTTCACCATCTGTGATCACAAAGACTGACCATATACAAAAATAGCTTGAAAAGATTATTTTTGTAGGGTCGAACTTGCCCTTGTCTTTTTTGCATTGCCCTCATGTTCAAGTTTTGCATTGCCCTCATGTTCAAGTTTTGCATTCCCCTCATGTGCAAGTTTTGCATTCCCCTCATGTCAAGTTTTGCATTCCCCTCATGTGCAAGTTTTGCATTTCCCCTCATGTGCAAGTTTTGCATTCCCCTCATGTGCAAGTTTGCATTCCCCTCATGTGCAAGTTTTGATCCCCTCATGGTCAAGTTTTGCATTCCCCTCATGTCAAGTTTTGCATCCCCTCATGGTCAAGTTTTGCATTCCCCTCATGTGCAAGTTTTGCATTCCCTCATGTGCAAGTTTTGCATTCCCCTCATGTGCAAGTTTTGCATTCCCCTCATGGTCAAGTTTTGCATTTCCCTCATGTGCAAGTTTTGCATTCCCCTCATGTGCAAGTTTTGCATTCCCCTCATGTGCAAGTTTGCATTCCCCTCATGTGCAAGTTTTCGATCCCCTCATGGTCAAGTTTTGCATTCCCCTCATGTGCAAGTTTTGCATTCCCCTCATGGTCAAGTTTTGCATTCCCCTCATGTGCAAGTTTTGCTTTCCCCTCATGTGCAAGTCTCGCATTCCCCTGATGTTTAAGTCTTGCATTCCCCTCATGTTCAAGTTTTGCATTCCCCTCATGTGCAAGTTTTGCTTTCCCCTCATGTGCAAGTTTTGCATTCCCCTCATGGTCAAGTTTTGCATTCCACTCATGTGCAAGTTTTGCTTTCCCCTCATGTGCAAGTTTTGCATTCCCCTTATGTTGAAGTTTTGCATTCCCCTCATGTGCAAGTCTGGCATTCCCCTCATGTGCAAGTTTTGCTTTCCCCTCATGTGCAAGTCTGGCATTCCACTCATGTGCAAGTTTTGCTTTCCCCTCATGTGCAAGTTTTGCATTCCCCTTATGTTGAAGTTTTGCATTCCCCTTATGTTGAAGTTTTGCATTCCCCTCATGTTGAAGTTTTGCATTCCCCTCATGTTGAAGTTACTAAGTGCTTGAAGTGGTATTTTGTATTTCTAAGATATTTATATATTTCTAAGACACATCTAAGATTGTTTTGTCCTTTCACATGTTATGAAATGATAATAATGTAAATATCTGCCCAACCTCTTCAAAGGGTCGAGACCGCCACATGAGAATTACTTTGTGTACTCTTGTGTAGTGCTCATGCAGTATGGTCATGTATGTCACAAATGAATTGTACAGAATTGTATAGACATGAAATGTTTTTAATAGAAAATTGATACTAAAGCAAAAATAATTTCTCATCAAGAAAAATCTTTGGAGTTTCTTGTCCCTACACATATCTCTTCTTCACTCATGTGATTAGTTTTCCTGCTTCATGTTGTAGTTTTCGAAATATACAAGCAAACTTGTGACTGTTTGTTGCACTGGTTTCCCGCTCCAACTCACATATACTTGAGTCTATTTTTATTTGTCTTACCAACCAATATCACTTCCATTTGTGTTTGATTGCATTCCATATCATAGGCAGCCTGAAAACACATGGGTAAATGAGTTTAAAGGAAGAAAATCACAGAAATATCAAATGAAAAATCAAAGTAACAGAAAAACTTCAGGGAATTACGAGAATTTGCAGAAATGACTCATCTCTGCACTCTTTCCTTTCAGCAGAAGTCGGTGTACAGTAGATGGTTAAGGGAGAATGTGTGATGTAACCTTTTAGGGGTATAGGTAGGGTCACTACAAGAAATTATCTAAACACACAATTTGAAAGATGTTGATGCAGCCCTATAAGCAAGTGTATTAATCCAGTCATAGATGTATCAAGCAGGGGAAATGATGGGGCGTTTACAAACATAAAACAATGAATTCATACCTTACATTTTCAAAAATAAGGACACTCTTAAAGCATTTGTAAATTAAGACAAAAGTTAGATTTGAAAGAGCTGTTTTAAATCCCTACTGATTTTTTTAAATGTGCACCTTCACATGTTTGAAATAGAACTTTATAAATTGGGGAGAAATCAGCTTCTGGAATTTACAACTATTATATGACCTTAGTGCGTACAGGTATGTTTGAAGAAAGACAACAAAATTGATGTGCTGAGTTATTTAGGATCTGTGGACAAGAAGCAACAACTTGAGCCTAATTGGAAGAAAATATGTTAAGAACCATCAAAATAGCAAAAACTTTCATCAAAATTGGTTAAGAATTAAAGGATTAGTTCAGGGGTCAAGCAAGTCCCATTGTATATAAAAGAGAACTATTATAGAAACAAAATAGTGAAGAAAGCATTCAAAAAATCTTATTCCGTTAAGGAGATATTCATGTTTAAAGTTTGGTATCATTTCTGTTGAAATGACTGAATTTAGACTAGTTATGTCACAGCCTCAGATTCCTCAGTCTTAATGTATTTTAAAGAAAGTTTATTTAATGTTTTAACTATTTAAATTATTTTCCCTCAACTTTCTTTAGGTGGTATATTATAAATACCCCTTCCTAGATTCAGTTTTATAACTTTTTTGACATATCCCATGGTTTTTAAGCCACAAAATCGCAGGACAAAATATGATTGAATACATAAAGACTTTGAGGATTCTGAGGCTATGACATCACAACTATGACATATTTGTTGTGTTCCCTGTGGTTGCTTCTCTGATGGCTTCCTGCTCTATGGTCTGTGTGTCAGAGTCTGTTCTGATACTTGGCTTGTGTTGATGAAGAGGGCATTTCCAACACATCATGTTCACTGGATATCACTGGGATTGTTTACCTGGTGGGTTCCTCCTCCACGGTCTGTGTGTCTAAACCAATACTTGGTCTTAATCAACCAAGCAGTGATACACTTTTGTGACTCCTCCAGCTTGTCCAGGTGTTGGAAAACTTTAAATGAGGATAATGAGGACTTGCATTGGGTTTAGGTGTTCCTACAATATTACATAGCAGTAACTCTACTCTGTTAATGGGACTTCCTTCAACTTCACAGTGAAAGATTTCGTACCCAGTAGTAGTGGTGCAACTATTGATTCAACAATTGCATCTTGTTGAGCTTCTTTTTGAAAATACAGTTGCTGCAAGTGCATGGAATGAATCTTTTCCATCTGGGATATTTACCTTTGCATAACTTTATATGTTGTCAATAGCTTGGCCCTTCCTCAAACCAGGTGGTAAGTAAATACCGTTATTGTCAACTATGATTTTCTGCATCTCACTAGCGATCTGTGACATGTGTTTTAATGTAGACTTGTAGGATGTTCCAATCCCAGCATGTTTTAGAAGATTAATCATGCATTTCTAGTTGCATAGTAACAATGCAAGGACATTCCTGTCATTAGAGGGGTTTCAGTTATGTTGTGGAATCCAGTCATGGGTGACTTTGATTAGATCTCTTTGATTTGTATGTTTGTTTGACCCGCTGAGTGAGGTTGTTACAACTTTGATGAATCATATCAGCACGTACTTTTGTCTGAGGTACAGTATGCCCTTGTATTATCCACCTTATGTGAAGCTCAGATGGACCATTTGTTGCTGTAAAGAAACAGCTGAATGTCCATGTATTAGCTTGTTCAATGGCATTGCATACAATTTCTGCACATTAAAATATTATTTGCACCTTTCACTACCACTGTGTGCAGCAACATCCACTGCTGCAGTTTGTGCTGCCTAGACCTTTCCTTGCAACGTGTAAATTCTACATTGTCGATGTTTGTTTTAATATTTTGTTTAAGCTTGCTCCTAGTTACTTCTGTGGTGAGAGCTAGGCTTCTGGTAAATACACCCAATTGTATAATGACTCTTAACTTAAAACTGTTACACCAAGATATACACCATAAGTAAAATCCTACTTATCAGTGGCAGCGCTACGGAGGCATAGAGGGCACCCCATGAGATCACTTTTCCCACTTGACCCCAGAAATTTTTGTAAAGTGACATACTTTTGTCCTATTTATAGACTTTTCCCCCATGAGACAAATTTGTCCCATTCCCCCCATGACCAAAATCCTGATGCCGCCACTGCTACTTATGTGGCAGCCATTTTGAATTTGGTAGCCATTTTTATTGTTGCAGCCATCTTGAATTATCTATTTAAATCCATGTGATATAACAGAATTGACATTAAATGAAAAATATGTACTAAATAATACAGAACAGAAATGTGAAATATTGGGTAAAATATGATTTGTGATGTCAAATTTCAAATGGCCGCCAATCTACCAAAATGGCCACCAAAAATTGAAAACCATATTTTTTTCAGCCATTTTTAATGTGGCAGCCATCTTGAATTATGTATTTAAATCCATGTGATATAGCAGAATTGACATTGAGTGAAAAACAATTACAAATTAATATGGAACAGAAATGTTAAATATTGGGTGAAATATGATTTGTGATGTCAAATTTAAAAATAGCCACCAATTTTTCAAGATGTTCACCAAAAAAATGAAAAACATATTTTTTTATATTTTATAATGTAGTTAAGTCGGAAAAATATGGTTTGCAAGATTCTACCAAAAATTTCCACTCAACCTCTTATTATGACACAAGGGTATACACTATAAAAAAGCTGTGTACTCGATAAGCTGGCACTTGAAATGCTAGTCTGATGGCTTTTCCTGTTCAGTAGTTAATCAATACCAGACATTCCAAAGTAGTTTTGTTTTAATGTAACACCTTTGGTATGATTTATGTCATCAGCTACCAGCCATGTAAAAGCTTTGATCAAAGTTGACAAATGCTGAGGGAGGAAAGATTATAGTAAGAATCACAACTAAAAGTTGATAAGACAAGCAAGGGAAGACAATGAGACAGGCGGAGATAGATGCAGGTGAGGTGGAGGCAGCAGTCAGCCTCTTGGTTAGATCTTAAATTCTACTTCAAAGAAAGCTGAGAATTTGGGAGGGAGGTTAATTTTTTAAAAGGTTTGCAATTGAGTTAGTTGCTGTGACTTGTGCCCCTCCCCACTCCCAAATGAAAATCAGGCAATAAAAGTCTTGGATTTCAAACATTTTCTGTCCTGTTCCTAAATTTTCCAACAATATAAATTATTTATGTTAGGTCATGTTCAAAGTCAAGTTTTTGTTAATTTTTGCACCACATTTCACCATTTTGTTGCAAATATCAAAATTACCTAAGAAAACTCGAGAATTAAAATTTGTTTGTAGGTGCATGCATAGATATGCATAGAACATATTCAGGAGGGGAAAGACCCATTTTGCCTGAATAAGATTTTCTCATGTTTGCAAAATTAGGCTCACAATTTCATCACACTTGGTACAATAATTGTCAGTGGATTACTGTTTTCCTTGCTTTTCAGTGTTCACTGAATGTCCTCATTCATTTTTTAAGTGCTTATATTAATTTACCTATCATTAATTTTAATGTTGATTGGAAATGATCTTTTTTCATCTACAGTATTGAAACTCTTTCATATTAAATATACCAAATTGATCCCCTATCCTACTTCAATGTATTTACCCCCTTCTACCCCCTGATTACTGTTTCTCTTGCTTTTCAGTGTTCACTGAATTTCCTCATTCATTTTTAGTAATGGGGGAAATGTTTTCCCTGCTTATATGGAATGGAAATCCCAGACACTTACCTATCGAGTTGATTTTAATGTTAGAATTGGAAGTGATCTTTTTTTCATCTACAGTATTGAAACTCTTTCATATTAAATATACAAAATTGATCCCCTATCCTACTTCAATGTATTTACCCCCCTTCTACCCCCCTCTCCACCGCCGTTGTGAATTCTTCATTTGAAATTTTTCCATCATTTTGGGGCATCAAAAAAAAATCCCTTGCCCCCAAAAGCTCGACCAGTTGTGTTCATTTTGTCAAACAAACATACTCCATTATGAGAACTAACATACATTTCTCACTTAGTAATTAAAACTGAGACTTAAAGTTCAATGAAAATACGAAATCATACTCCGTTTTCAATTTGATGGAAAGATCCACATTTTATTATAAAAATCCTTTTGTCAGGAAAAATAGGGGGTAAAAAAATCTTACATGAGTCTACTACGATGGATGAACAATAAATATGCCAAAGAAATGCTTTTTCATGGTAAAACGAAAATGTACAAACTAGAATTTTACTATTAAAAATCCACAATGTGGATTGCTTTACAGTTGTAAGAGTAAACCTGTTGCTTGAATTAACCGTTTTTCTTCTTCACATAAGGCACCAAAGTTCCAAATTCAAAACTGTATCACTCATCAATAAATGAAAGTTTGAATATATGTTGTAGATTCCTACATATAACTTAGTAGCATTTTCCCCTGCCTCTAACTTTATATGCCAATAAGATCTGAGCTTTTGAGAAAAAAGACTTACCACATCAAGAAATGCATATAACTTATTAGGCAATACCCAATCTAAATTTGAAATTGAACTTGCACAATTTAACTTCCAATTTAAATTAAAACATTTAATGCTATACATGAACAAGTCCAAATTCTTATCTTAACATAATGACACAGGAAAATGCATTGCAATCTTTGTATTTTGGATCAGAGATAAAAATCTCTTGACACCAAACTTGATAAATTCCTTCACAAATATTCAAAGCTGGAAAGATAACAAACGTAGTAAATTTAAAACATTTGGCAATGAATTCACTTTACTGCGTACAGGCATAATCATGGATTTTAAGTCACTTAACGCAACAAAATTATCTTGACAATGAGGTATTACAATGAAAGTAGATAAGAATGACATGTATAATATGTGCTTCACAACAATGGACAAATAACTTTTGGAAAACTTGACACATTGCAGAAGGCTGATTTAAAGAAAAAACATCATCTTTGGTCAAAATTCAGTTCACATTCAATAAAGCATCACATGATGAGTAAATTTTCCAAAATGTAAATATTCAAGAAGGGAAAGAAGGATTTAGTTCTCTTGAAACCAATTACAGGACCATAAAAACTTAACGTAAAAAAAAGAAGGAAAATTTAATTGATCTGAATCATACAAGCTTCCCTAAAAGCTGTTTCCTCAATTGTTAACTATTTTTTAAATAGAGAGACAGTTTAATTTGCTTGAAACCTAGCAAAAGAGTCCTAATAAATCCCCTTTAAATCTATGCTGCCTATTTCAGTGGGGAAACAAAAGTTTGTGGGTAGGGCTTACATCCCTACACACAAGCACCAAATACGTTTTCTTTAAAGGAAAGATAATATTCAAGTACATGTGAAACTATGCACACAACCAAAAAGCTCTTGTCATATATAAGATTCAAGTGAGGGATGGGAAAATTTCAATCAAATGCAAATGCTAAGATTTTCTCAAGTGGGAAAAAGTAAAGCAGAATAATAGCACAAGCTCCCATTAATGAATGATTTTTATTCCAAGAGGAAAATAACTCCAATTACTTGAAGCCATGCATAAAGATTAAATATACACTCCTTAAATTAAGACTCTCACGCCACTAAATATTCCTTCTTTGAAGAGAAGAATACGTTTCTTAAAAGCAGGGAAATACATACCTTAAAAATGGAAATACATTCCTTAATAGCAGGGAAATACATTCCCTAAAAACAGGGACATTCCTTAAAAACAGGGAACTACATTCCTTAAAAACAGGGAACTACATTCCTTAAAAACAGGGAACTACATTCCCTAAAAACGTCTTCCTTATTGTATACATAACTATAGGAAAATCCCTTGAATTAACTTCTAGCGCTGACTCTTAAAAGCATCTTATGGGAAACTGGTCTTTTGTACTAGTAATTTCAATATCAGATTTTCTTTCATTTTTACCTAAATGAAACTTAACATCCAACACAAAAGCAAGAACTATGCAATTTAAACAATGAAATAAATATTTGTATTCAAAGAGGATTCTTAAATTTAAATGGTACTAGAAAATATTTAAAGTTAAAATCAAGTTTAATAATAATTCCATTGTCTTATAACCCAAGCCTAAGGACAATGCAATTCAAACCAGCTTATTTTACATATAGAAAGGTAAAAACTTGAGTTAACATACTTAATGAGGCCCTTATAATATTTAAGGAAGCCCATGTCTCTTATAATTGTTTTACTTTGATAACAATAAGCTTATTCCTTTTTTTAACAAATTTGACTTTTCTTTTAAAAAAGCTTTAGTCATCGTTTAAAAAAACTAATTAAAAAATAGCTTAAAGTTACGAAAACTCTATACACATACAAAGTGTTGGCATAAACCTCTAAACTCTACTTTGTACAAAATACAAATTATAGTAGTTAAAATTGCAGCATATGATGGTATTGAGTGCACATTACAAACTCCATATTCACACGAATGCAAAACAAATTTCTTTAAAAAATTGATTCCAGTAATAAAAACAATTCATAACACTGAAAACAATTTCACATTTTGTAATCTCAACCCAAATAGTTCATAATATATTTATTTTTTTAGAAATGAAAAGAAGAACAAAAGAATTTATTTTTCATGCCTTCAGTAAGACCATTAAAAACATTATCTAGATGTGGTAAAGTGTCTAAAATAAGTGGTTTATAAGAAAGTTAAATTGTTGTTCGCTGATTTAAACTCCGCTCATAAATCTGTATGAATCTAGGCTTTTCATGATTGATTTTAAATGCATTTATTTTTGCCTTATGCAGCAAGCATTCAAAATGTTTGGCACTGTCTGCAAAGTGGCATATCGTGGAAGCAGGTTTTGTTTTTAACCCTGTTGAAGCTTCCTATGGCCAAGGCAAGAGAAAGTTATTATTTCAAAATCATTGTATTGCCATGGATGCAGATATGAACCCAACAGACCCAGAGTTTCTGTTGTGCTGTCTTTTCAGTTTCAGTTGTTGGGTCAAATTGTCCATTCAGAGACGAATGATTGCATCCACATTAACAACCCGAATTAACATCAATTCAAATTGATACCAAAGGCTATTTCTATCATCCCAACAAAAAGTGAAGAGAAATACTCATCAGACCATTTTTCGTTTGAACAGTGTCATCATCAGTTCATACTCCTTTCTTTGTATATGCATTAATCCATAGATGATGCATTTGCGTCAATCCAAAGATGATGCACTTGCGTCAATCCAAAGATGATGCACTTGCGTCAATCCAAAGATGATGCACTTGCGTCAAACCAAAGATGATGCACTTGCGTCAATCCAAAGATGATGCACTAGCGTCAATCCAAAGATGATGCACTTGCGTCAATCCAAAGATGATGCATTTGCGTCAATCCAAAGATGATGCATTTGCGTCAATCCAAAGATTATGCATTTGCGTCAATCCAAAGATTATGCATTTGGGTCAATCCAAAGATTATGCATTTGTGTCAATCAAAAGCTTATGCATTTGCATCATTTCAAAGATTATGCATTTGCATCAATTCAAAGATTATGCATTTGTGTCAATTCAAAGATTATGCATTTGTGTCAATTCAAAGATTATGCATTTGCATCAATTCAAAGATTGAATAGAAAAGCTGATTGATTCAACTTCCCATTTTTTGGAATAAATAATTTATTTTGAAACTTTGTAGGAAATTAAAAACATTGACACCAACCTACAAAGAGAGCTAATACTTCCAGAATTAAGGAGTTGGAAAAAACATTCTTGAATTTGAAATTATGAGAGGTAGTTGATGATATAGAAAAGTACTTGCAAAAACTTTATTTCAAGTTTGTGTTTACCGTGTCATGTGACCTCATCAACAGTGTTCTGTGAACTAACTGATACTATCCTGTTAATACTCACCCTCAACAATTGAGTAAGAGAGAAAATATATATTACTGCTCATCACCTACTTTACCAAAAGTGCATAGCACCATCACTCTTCACCTGTGTTCATCCTTTATGTTGTATTGTGTGATCATCGTGATCAATACATTTTTGCATAGCTAATTTTGATCAGTAAGACGAGCCATCTGGGTCATTTTTGACCAACACCTACCTCCTCATCCTTCCAGACAAAAGCATTTAATGTGTTGCCGATGAGCAAGAGGCAGTATCTTATACATAATATATATCAAAAACCATCAAATCTGACATTTTTATCCATTATCCCTCATAACGTAACTTCATACTTTACAATAATTACTTCTATTTTATCTGCATAGTTAACAGTAGAATACTTCAAAATGCAGAGGCAAACTGGCTTTAGTTAAATCTGTAAAGAAAAAAATAATTGCAGCATGGATAACACAATTGCTCATTCACCATTGACGTGAGGCTAACCACAAAATACGGATTTACCAAGTCAAATGTAAAACCAATTTTGTCGAATAAAAGACAAACCAAAATATTCCCTCAAAAAAGAGTGGTATAAATAGTGTTTCAGAAGATGCATCCTCTTGAATAAATAAATGTTAACACTTTTCTCTATATTCGCAAAACTTTCTGCCTCCTGCCGGTGTCAAACAAGTCTCTGTTTGAGTCCCAGCAACCTTTATTGTCTGCATCGATGCTGGTGGTTTTTAGGTTATCATTTATGGAACCTACTCTCCTTGGGTTTTGACCTCTTCCTCTTTTGTTGAAGGGATAAAATCTGCAAAAAGAGACGGGATGAAAATAGGGTTCAATTACGCTAGATTATATTTGATTTGTGAACTATATATCAATGAAAGATAGTGAGTGAACTAGTAGTAATGAATACAAGTGAAATTGTAAGTAGACAAGACAATAATTTGTTCCTGTTTTGACATATTGGCAAATGTGCAAAAGTAATTTTTTTTTTTTTGATATAGTGATAAATGTGCAAATTAGTGCAAATATTGATGAAAATTGCAAATTACTATGATTAACAAGTATTGTTGTTTGTGTTTTGGGTCATTTTTAAATTATTTACAGTTTAAATAATTTATTAGTTATCGAAAACAAGGACAAAAAACAAATAAATGATAGTAATATGCGTTTAAAGACATTTGTCACTATGTCAAAACGACAAACCGCTTTTGCAGTCGACTCTACATTCCCACTATGTCAAAACAGGGACGAATTGAAGCTTTATGAAGCAGTCAACACACACATTAGTAACTAAGATACCTGGCTTTTACTTATAACTTCAATTTAGGAAGCACATACTTTGAAACAAAATACAATCAAAGGAAATAAACAACACAAAACATCCCTGCAGCTTGGAAGAAAGCTATCAAAACCCTAGATTCTAAATCTTCAGAGTTACCCAAAATGCCTGTATCATAGCACGGGAAACTGAACCCTAACCTCATCTTTACACCATTTCCCACACACATGGGAGAGTTCAAGCTAGCATTATTACTCAAGTAAGCGTTTGACAACTTAGTAAAACAATTAATTATCACAACATTCGGCCATGCCAGTTCACTTGGACAGTTCAAAACACGTCTTAAGACTTTTCTTTTTAATCATGTATTACTTACTGAACTTTGGGGCAGCATTCTGGGCGCTTTGTATCCTATGGAAAAGGCGCCTACTACAAATGAACATGGATAGATAGATAGATAGATAGAGATTGAACAAACCTCTTTTGAAAGTCCCTCAATAGATTGCTGTATAGCTAATACTGACTCATGTAGTTGCACCACTGCCGATTCTAACGAATCAATTCTCTCTTCTAATTTTCTTCTTCCGTTTCTTCTCTTGTGAGTACTGGTGGGCGTGGCCTAAATTTGTAGTGTGTTTTTTTTTCATTTCTGTCTGGTGATGACGGTGTTGTGAAGTTGTCCTTCCTCTCTGGAAATTCATATAATGTGCTCCTGAGGGGCTGGAGGGAATACTGCGCTGAGCGTCTAGATCGAGAACGTCCACCGAAGTTCAAGCCGCTGAGATTCTGGTCTGAAGTTAGCAAAGAGAGATCATAAAATTCTGAGCTATTGATTATTCCATTGATTTCAAAGCTTTATAGACACAAAAAGGTCATGTAGCCCAAAATTTTAATGAGGAAGAGCTGACTTCTACGAAAAATAATTTGCACTGAACCAAATGAGATTTTCTTACTGATATTAAGAAATTGTTGGAGATTTGCATTTAATAAAGCCATCTAGAACAAATTTAGCAAGGGGGAAGCTGCTGTTTATCAGCCGGTTATCTTCAGAAAGACAAGGTTATATGGTAGAAAATTAATGGATTTAGATAGGAAAATAAATGGACATGACCATTTATATTACACAATGCTGCATAAAATTTAGAATGGTTGTTGACTAATTTATCAATTTAGAGGCCAATTTAGCTACCCTCATCTGTAAATACGCCTTTTATGTTTTTGAAAACCGCAGAAAATTCCTCCAAAATTGATTAGCGGTTTTCAGGCCGAATTAATTACCTAGATATTAAAATTTGTGAGAAACATGGGGAACGACTCATCATTTCCAGATATAAATCCATCCAGCTGAGAAAAGACACTCCCAATGTCCTTAATATCTACAAAATTCATGAGGTATCTTTACCTTCCATACATTCTGCCCACATTCCCAGGTCAATCCCAGGTATTTCCCTGCATTTTCTGAATTCGTTCACATTATGCGTGTACTCAAAGACATCTGTACTGACTCTATTGATTGAGTCCCCATTGTCACAGAAGACCCTAGCCAGTGAAACTTGCTTGATTTGTGTGAGCTGCCCTGGTGCAAACACTCCTGGGCTTTCATACCAAAACCTGTCACAAAAAGAAAACAATTATTTGGTATATTTCTTACGGGAAGTATATCGTCAAATCACATTCTTTAGATCTACAGTCCAATATATTAAACCTTACGAAGTCCACACCAAAATGACTGTTGGTTACCACTGACAACGCGCTTTAATTTATTAACTGACAGAAACTGGACTTTAATCAAAATGTAAATAATCTCTAAAGGAATTTGAGGGGCATTGAGCAAGTTTTCCAGAAATCTGTTTTAAGCATAGAATGTTCATTTAGTACAAGATTTACAGCAGGTTCAAAATGAAATAAAATAAAATTCTATGCAAAACTGGTGATGCGTAAAAGGGCAAACTAGTAGAAACTACTCAATATCTTCATAGTTCTTGAAATTTCTTACCTAAATTTTAGTTATTGCATGAAAATGAAAACAAATTATATTAAGGTTTTGATCCAAAACTCATGCCTGTTGTCAGAATAAGTTACAAAGTGAAAATAATGAAGTTACACTATGTGGTATGGCCATTACATATTTCACAAAATTGTATCTGAATTGTATATTAAGAGCTATATTTAACACCAAGATGTAAAATGGTCAAACTTAACTTGTTTTGATGGATTTGTTTGTCATGGTTTATGTAAATAAATATAACATAAATTTGTAAATGGTGTTTAAAAAAAAAGTCATTCAAAATAATGCAATTGTTTATGAAGAATATTATGAAATTATTCACAGAATAGTTTGTTCTATTCTTTAAACCTTCCTTAAAACAATTATTAAGAGTTTGCAGGTAAGTACAAAGCTATGCATGATAAAGAACACAATGAATTATATAGGTTTCTTCTTATTATTATTTGAACATTTAAAAAGTGCACATATATATGAAAAAACATAAGCTACGGCGCTGTACAATGCATAAAAGGTATAAAAAAAGTAAAAGACAAATTTAGTGAAAAATGGCAATTATGGGAGGGATATCGCCAAAACACGTTCTTCAAGAGGCCCAGTCATTAAAGACTGGTGCATCATTATCTTCCCCCAGCAAAAGATTCCTTTTCATCCCTAAGCCACTGTGAACCATTGGTTGGCCCATAAGGACATCTTTTATAGTGTGTTGTTGCCTATACTTGTGTTTCACCTGGTCCATCCCTAAGCTGCTGTGAACCATTGATTGGCCCATAAGGACATCTCTTATAGCGTCTTGTTGCCTATACTTGTCTTTGACCTGGTCCATCTATAAGCTGCTGTGAACCATTGATTATGGCCCATGATGACATCTCTCATAGTGTGTTGTTGCCTATACTTGTGTTTCACCTGGTCCATCCCTAAGCTGCTGTGAACCATTGATTATGGCCCATGATGACATCTCTCATAGTGTGTTGTTGCTTATACTTGTGTTTTACCTGGTCCATCCCTAAGCTGCTGTGAACCATTGATTGGCCCATGAGGACATCTCTCATAGTGTGTTGTTGCTTATACTTGTGTTTTACCTGGTCCATCCCTAAGCTGCTGTGAACCATTGGTTGGCCCATGAGGACATGTCTTGTAGTGTGTTGTTGCCTATACTTGTGTCTCACCCGGTCCATCCCTAAGCTGCTGTGAACCATTGGTTGGCCCATGAAGACATCTCTCATAGTGTGTTGTTGCCTATACTTGTGTCTCACCCGGTCCATCCCTAAGCTGCTGTGAACCATTGATTATGGCCCATGAAGACATCTCTTATAGTGTGTCGTTGCCTATACTTGTGTTTCACCTGGTCCATCCCTAAGCTGCTGTGAACCATTGATTGACCCATGAGGCCATCTCTTATAGTGTGTCGTTGCCTATACTTGTGTTTTACCTGGTCCATCCCTAAGCTGCTGTGAACCATTGGTTGGCCCATGAGGCCATCTCTTATGGTGTGTCGTTGACATCTCTTCATAGTGTGTTGTTGCCTTGTGTTTTACCTGGTCCATCCCTAAGCCACTGTGAACCATTGATTGGCCCATAAGGACATCTCTCATAGTGTGTTGTTGCCTATACTTGTGTTTCACCTGGTCCATCCCTAAGCTGCTGTGAACCATTGGTTGGCCCATGAGGACATCTCTCATAGTGTGCTGTTGCCTATACTTGTGTCTCACCCGGTCCATCCCTAAGCTGCTGTGAACCATTGATTATGGCCCATGATGACATCTCTTATAGTGTGTTGTTGCCTATACTTGTCCTTCACCTGGTCCATCCCTAAGCTGCTGTGAACCATTGATTATGGCCCATGAAGACATCTCTTATAGTGTGTTGTTGCCTATACTTGTCCTTCACCTGGTCCATCCCTAAGCTGCTGTAAACCATTGATTGGCCTATGAGGATATCTCTTATAGTGTGTTACTGCCTATACTTGTGTTTCACCTGGTCCATCCCTAAGCTGCTGTGAACCATTGGTTGGTTTGTTTGTTTGATGAGGTCTTAACGGCACCACGACAACGAAGGTCAAATTGTGCCTGAGAGGTCAGATCATTTTAGAGGTAGTAAGGAAAGAGACCAGGGGAAGAATGAGAGAAATTCAAGAACAAAAGCCAGAAAGCTGTGATCGAGAGAGGAGGTGCATGGGTAAAACTAAAAACAGAGTAGAGAGGGGGTGGAAGAGGAGGATTAAATATGGTTGTAGAGGGATGCATGCTGAAGGAAGGAGACTATTTTATCTGGAGGATTTTTTTGGAAGAACTCAGCAATTGAGTTGTGGGGAGCAAGAGAAGCTCTGGGAAGGTTGTACAGGGGGCAAGCAAGGAGAACGTGTTGGATTGTAAGGATGCAGTGGCAATTGTTACAGAGGGGTTGGGGGAACCAATAAGGAGGTGGGAGGAGTGAGGTGGGTGTGACCAATTCTAAGACGGGTAATATGAACGTTGTCGATACGAGAAAGGTTGTTGATGGTGGATTTGATCGGGATTGTGGGCTGGAAAACATGGAGTTTGTTATCAATTTGGAAGTTCCATAAGGTTTGCCAGCGGTCACGAACAAGAGAAGCGATAAGCGGTTTGATGTCAGAGAGGGTTTTGGGAAAAGGGGAAGGGAGGAGGTTAAGGGCAAGCTTAGCGGCTGTATCAGCCCTGTCATTGCCAGGGATGCCAACATGGCTGGGTATCCAGAAGAAAAGAACACTTTTCCTGCAGAGGGTGGGAGAAAAGAGTTTCCGGAGGAGGAGGTGGCAGGTGAGGTTATCCCATTTAAGATTGAGTAATGAAGTAAGAACAGCCTTTGAGTCAGAGAAAATGGCAAAGTGACTAAGAGGAGAGTACTCAATAAAGTTGAGGGCGAGGAGAATGGCCTTAGCCTCGGCTGAAAAGATGGATGAGTGGTCAGGAAGTCTGCTACTGAGGGTGATGTCTTGATGATGGCAGCAGCAGCTGTCTTGTTGCCTTCCTTGGAGCCATCAGTATAGATAGAGGTGTAATTTGAGAGTTGGTCTTTGATTTGGTTGTGGAGATTGATGAAGAGATTAGGGTGAGTTTGAGTTTTGTTATAAGTGGAGAGGTCTAGGTGGACAGAAGGAAGGGGGTGGCCCAAAGGCGGAAAAGTGGGCCAGGAATAGGTGCCGAGAGTGGCGGGGTTGATGCCAAGTTGAAAGAGGTCTGATTTAATGCGTAAGCTGAAGGGGGCGATAGGGTTTTAGTCCTATCAAAGAGGGAGGAGAAATTGGGGTACCTAATGAGGTTGTAAACAGGGTTCTGAGTGTTGGTGAGGACTCTAAAAGCATAGGAGAGGCTAAGCTTTTACATCTAAGTAGAAAGGGGGTTCGTTGGCTTCAACATGAAGGCTAGTGATTGGGGAGGTCCTGTAGGCTCTCTAGACAAAGCCTGAGGGCTTCATTTTGGATGGTGTTAATGTGGTTGAGGTATGAGTTGTGAGCGACACAGTAAACAATATTGCCATAGTCAAGCTTGGCACGAATGGTGAGCCTGAAAATTTTGAGGAGAGCATAGCGGTTCGCTCCCCAAGTAGTGTTGGAGAGCAGTCGGAGGAGGTTGAGGGAGCTATTGCATTTTAGTTTCAGGTTGGTGATGTGTGGCTTGTAGGTGAGCTTGGGGTCTAGAGTTAGACCAAGGAACTTTGTGTTTTCAACTTTAGGGATGCGATTCCCATTGAGCACAAAGTTCGGGTTGGGGTGGAGGTTGTTGAAATGACAAAAGTGCATGCAGACTGTCTTGTCTTTGGAGAATCTAAAACCGTTATTGTTGCTCCAGACTTGCAGCTGATTGAGGCTGGTTTGAAGCCTATTTTCAACAATAGGAAAGCTAGGGAGGAGTAGAAGATGGTGAAGTCATCCACGTAGAGGGTACGTTTGATGCTGGGGCCAAGGTCATTCCCGATGTCATTAATGCTCAGGTTGAAGAGAGTGGGGGGAGAGGATGCTGCCTTGGGGACGCCCTCTTCTTGGGGTACGGCTTGAGAGGGTGTGGCCAATACGAACTTGAACTGCCTGGGTGAGAGGAAGTTTTGAATAAAGATGGGGAGGTGGCCTCTGAGGCCAATGGTGTGAAGTTTCCGGTAATGCCGTATTTCCAAGTAGTGTCGAAAGCTTTCGGGTCAAAAAATATGGCAATGAGGTGTTCCTTTTTGCAAAGGATTCCCGGATAGCGGTGTCGAGCGTAATTAACTGGTCTAGGGTATTGCGACGCGGAAGCCGCTTTGGTGAGGAGAGAGGATTCTGTTGGTCTCGAGGAACCAGTTTAGTCTCTGATTAATGATCTTTTCCATAATTTTACAGAGACAGCGAGTAAGGGCGATGGGTCGGTAGCTGGTGGGTCGGTGCTATCCTTCCCGGTTTAAGGACGGGATGACAATAGCTGTCCTCCAGATAGGGGAAAGGAGTGTGAGGACCAAATGTGGTTGAAGATGGTGAGTAGGGTAGTGGTGGCTTTGATGGGGAGGTGTTTCAGAAACTGATAGGGGATGTTATCTGGGCACTTGAGGTGCAGCCAGCGTCGCTGATGGCTTGGTTTAATTCAGAAAGGGTGAGAGGGGTGTTGTAGCTTTCGGAGTTGTCAGAGGGAAAAGTGATTCTCGGGCTTCATCCAAGCTTTTGATTTTGAATGCATTGGAGTAGTTGGTCGAGGCCGAGATGTTGCTGAAAGAGGCGGCAGGTGGTCAACGATGTCTTTTTTTGCGGTGAGAAGGTCTCCATTCCAAGAGAGATGGGAGATGGAAGATTTGCCTACTCTGCCGTGGAAGCTGTTAACCATTCTCCAAATCTTCTTAGTGGGGGTGTTGGTGGTGAGAGAAGAGATAAAGTTGTTCCAAGTGTTGGTTTTACTGTCCTTGATAGTGCGTCTGGCCTTGGCACGGCTGATGCGAAAGAGGTTAAGGTTATGGGTGGTCGGGTTAGTTTTAAAGTTCCTGAGGGCTCTTTTCCTGTTCTTGATGGCGGTTTTGCAGTCATCTGAGAACCAGGGGTTGGGGGGATGATTTGGGGTTTGGAGGTTTTGGGAATTGAGCAGGTGGCGATGTTGATAAGGATATTACTGAAGTTAGACATGGGATCCTCATCCTCGAGAAGATGGGGGAGAGGTGTGAGTCACAGAGGGTTTCAAAAAGGGACCAGTCAGCCTTGTCGAGGTTCCAGTTGGGGGTGTGCTCAGTGGGGATTTGAAGATTGGAGTGTATAAGAAGAGGGTAATGATCACTACCACAGAGGTCAGCAGTGACTCTCCAACTAAAGTCAGGGAGGAGGTTAGGGAACAGATAGACAGGTCAATACAGGTGAGAGAGCCTGTGGCAGGATGAAGGTAGGTCGGGGAGTTAGTGTTCAGTAAGGACAGGCTGTGCTGACGGAGAGCATTTTCGATGAACTTGCCTCTAGGGGTGGTGGTATTAGAGCCCCACAGAGGGTTGTGAGCGTTGAAGTCACCAAGAAGGATGAAGGGGGTGGGAAGCTGAGAGATGAGGTTGTTAAGGCTGGTTGGTTGAATGTTGGTGTTGGGAGGGAGATAGATATTGCAGAGAGTGAAAGTTTTGTGGAGGGAGAGAGAAATACAGATGGCCTGAAGGTCGGTGTGCACACGAACAGGGCTGTGTGGGATATCGTGTCTAACGAGAATGGAGACGCCACCACAGGCCCTGTCAGCATCCACTTGATGTTTGTGATAGCAAGCAAAGTTGTTAAGGGAGTAATGGTCGGTGGTTTTCAAGAAAGTTTCTTGTAGGCAGAAGACGACCGGGTTGAAGGTGGAGGCCAGAAGGTCGATTTCTTCAGAATTGGCCTTAAGGCTCCTAATGTTCCATTGTATGATGTTGTGGGTGTTATTGTAATTGATTGTGGTGTATGCCATAAAGGAGGCGGGGGTTATCTGGAGGAAGATCTGCTGGGTCTGAGTTCACTTGTTTTTTCTTTGGATTTGTTTCTTTGGGAGCGATTGTTTTGAAAATTGGACCAGAAGTATGATCGGTGTGTTTGTAATCTAACAATCCATACTCTCTTCAGTGGGTTTGGGAGGTGGGTTGTTTGTTGATTGGTTGTTTGTTGATAGGTTGTTTGTTGATTGGTTGTTTTTTGGTTGGTTGTTTGCTGGTTGATTTGTTGGTTTGTTGGTTGTTTGCTTGGCTGGTTTTAGCTTGATGTATGAAGGTATTAGTGGAGTTGTGTAGGGGGCGGTAGGGGCTTTAGAGTAGGAAGGGGGGTTGAGGAGAGAAGTGGTGGTGGAGGTGGTGTGGGTATTGGGTGTGATTGGGTTGTTGGAAATGGTGATGGGCTTAGGACTAGGTAAGAAGAGCCAGGTGAGGTCGGTTTGGGCATGGGAGTTAGTTTTGTTGTGTTAGTTGTGTTTGGGGGCGGAATTAGAGTTAGAGGAGACTACGTTTGAGTAGGAAGGTTTGGAGTTAAGGGAAGCGAGGAATTGTTTCCTGGCCTCAGGGTAGGTTATGTTGGGGTTAAGGGTTTTAAGTTTAGTTATTTGTTTTTCCTGAAGCCAGGTGGGACAGTCTTTCGAGAAGGAGGGATGGTTTGCTGGGTGTTTACGTCACAATTTGTGCAGAGTGGGGTTGGTGCAGGAGGTGTTGTCATGGTCCGGGGCTCCGCAGTTACCACAGCGCTTGGCTGTGGCAGGAGTTTTTCCGTGGCCATACCTCTGACAATTGTAGCAACGTAAAGGGTTAGGAATATAAGGGCGACCTGGATTCTCAGGTAGCCGGCAATGATGTGGGAGGAGAGTTGGAGTTGCGAAAGTGAGAAATATGGTGTTGGTGGAGTTTCGGCTCCGTCTCTCTTTAGAACGAGACGACGGGCTTGTTACATGTTGGTTAGCTAGTTCTTCTTGGAGGTCACATCGGTCATGTACGCAAGATCGCTGGTGCGTATGACGCCTTTGCTGGAGTTTAGGGAACGATGGGGGTGACTGTGATGTCGATACCAGAGTTGGATAGGGTTTTGGTGGAAAGGAGGGTGGTGGCTTGTGTGTCCCTGGTGCAGTGCACCAGGAGATCACCGGATCTAAGGGTAGAGACTTTGGGGAGGGTACCTGACAAGGCCAAAGAGGGCTTTATGGATGAGGAAAGGAGAAACTTTTTAAAGCTTTCCTGCTTGTTGGTGGCATGGATTATAAGGATTTTTGGGATTGGGGTTGCAGAATGGTCAATGATGGTAGCAGGTGGGTCACGGGAGGAGGGGGTCAAGGTCACTGCATAGGCGCTTTGTCATTATGAAAGAAAAACCAAGGGCCGAGAGACCCGAGGCAGCTAAAAAAAAATCGCGGAACCACTATATGGGGACCGCTGTATTAGTAACTAAGGGTGAAAAGTCGGGACAGAACGAGGGAAAATATAATAGAAAAAAAGAAAAGAAACGATCTCACCGAGGATAAAAGCCCATCCACCAAAAAAAGAAAATCCAAAAATGAAGTTATAAAACAAAAGGTGCAAATTGGAGAGAAATTGGAGCGAAAATAGTTTAGGAGAATAGGAGCAGTTGTCACGTCGCTCTCGGACACGTGTAGATTCCATTGGTTGGCCCATGAGGACATCTCTTATAGTGTGTCGTTGCCTATACTTGTGTTTTACCTGGTCCATCCCTAAGCTGCTGTGAACCATTGGTTGGCCCATAAGGACATCTCTCATAGTGTCTTGTTGCCTATACTTGTGTTTTACCTGGTCCATCCCTAAGCTGCTGTAAACCATTGATTGGCCTATGAGGATATCTCTTATAGTGTGTTACTGCCTATACTTGTGTTTCACCTGGTCCATCCCTAAGCTGCTGTGAACCATTGGTTGGCCCATGAGGACATCTCTTATAGTGTGTCGTTGCCTATACTTGTGTTTTACCTGGTCCATCCCTAAGCTGCTGTGAACCATTGGTTGGCCCATGAGGACATCTCTTATAGTGTGTCGTTGCCTATACTTGTGTTTTACCTGGTCCATCCCTAAGCTGCTGTGAACCATTGGTTGGCCCATAAGGACATCTCTCATAGTGTCTTGTTGCCTATACTTGTGTTTCACCTGGTCCATCCCTAAGCTGCTGTGAACCATTGGTTGGGCTATAAGGACATCTCTCATAGTGTGTTGTTGCCTATACTTGTGTTTCACCTGGTCCATCCCTAAGCTGCTGTGAACCATTGGTTGGGCTATAAGGACATCTCTCATAGTGTGTTGTTGCCTATACTTGTGTTTCACCTGGTCCATCCCTAAGCTGCTGTGAACCATTGGTTGGCCCATAAGGACATCTCTCATAGTGTGTTGTTGCCTATACTTGTGTTTCACCTGGTCCATCCCTAAGCTGCTGTGAACCATTGGTTGGCCCATAAGGACATCTCTCATAGTGTGTTGTTGCCTATACTTGTGTTTCACCTGGTCCATCCCTAAGCTGCTGTGAACCATTGATCGGCCCATGAGGACATCTCTTATAGTGTGTTGTTGCCTATACTTGTGTTTCACCTGGTCCATCCCTAAGCTGCTGTGAACCATTGGTTGGCCCATAAGGACATCTCTCATAGTGTGTTGTTGCCTATACTTGTGTTTTACCTGGTCCATCCCTAAGCTGCTGCGATCCATTGGTTGGCCCATGAGGACATCTCTTATAGTGTGTCGTTGCCTATACTTGTGTTTCACCTGGTCCATCCCTAAGCCACTGTGAACCATTGGATGGCCCATGAGGACATCTCTTATAATGTGTTGTTGCCTATACTTGTGTTTCACCTTGTCAATCCCTAAGCTGCATTGAACCATTGATTGGACCATGAGGATATCTCTCATAGTGTGTTGTTGCCTATACTTGTATATCACCTGGTCATACCCCATGTGCATTTGATACACTTTGCATTAAATATATATATATCTTTTTAAAGCAAAGAAACAGACAAATTGCATACATACCTATCACCATCTCGAAGCTTTTTGAACTGTCTTGCAAGTATACAGGTAAAGGTTGGCCCGAGAAGCCCTCCTTCTATTGGATTTTCCGTCAGTCCTCCAACAAACATGTCTATATTTCCAGGGTGACCATATACCTCCCTCAGTTTTTCTCTAATGTCTGGGTTCTTTATTTCGTCACTTAAGTCTTCAAACGTTTTGGCCGGTGGCAGGTCGCAAAATATCCTAAATTCGTTGTAACTTGGCAAGGCATGATCGCGACCTCTTTGAACATTTAAAGCAGCCAAATCAAGAGCAATCGCGTGAGCCATATGGAAAAGACGTTCTGTAAGTTCACTGTTAATCAACTCGCTTGGCTTAGGCGTTTTTAATGGGGTTGCATATAATCCACGGATAATAGGATCTATACCGCCCTCTTCAATCAAACGAAATGGTGAAAAGAATGCTTTGTGTAGAGGCAAGTCTCCATCTTCTATTGATTGGAATGAAGCGTTTAACCTTTTTATAATTGGTTGGATTAGAGTATGGCCAAATCTAAAAGCCCCGGTGGCGAATGAATTAACTATTGATGAATCGACCGATGGTTTATACCCCTCATATTTACCTAACTGTTCCATGCCCGTTGGACCTAGTACTTTTGGTAACCAATGGTGATATGTTACATGCTGCATCGTGGCACCTATAATCTTCCTTGTTTCATGGTAAATCTTATCACTGTTCCAATGGGAATTAATATGGAAAAGAATATCAGCAATTCTGTTGTGCTCTCTCATGAAAATTGTATGCATAGAGGTTAGTCCAACTTGTTCATTGGCTCGCACATCACCTGCCAAAAAGCAAGGTATAGGGCTTTCGGCTTCGTCCCGATCACAATCAATTGGGAAATCATCATTAAATGGTAAAAAGAATTTCCCTGATACAGGATTCTGTCTCCCAACACGTAGTCTTCCATGATCTGCTTCGTGGAATTCTCTTAGTAAATCAGCTAATTCCTTTGAGCTGCCATATACCTGGGATGCATCAATGTATGATGTTATAGTATTCATTTGTTCTCTTGGCATAATGTACTCAAAAAATACCGATGTGGAACCACTTCCACACACAGCACTCGATCGTGTGAACTCCATGCACTGATGGTTACGAATACGCGGATCTCCTTCGGGTACAGCAATAGGGAAGCACGGCATCTCATTATCACAAGTATCCCTGCATTCAACTCCATCCACAAACCGAGCACGGCTGAGACTCAATGCAGCCAAATCAATGTCGTGATCTAAAAACTGTCCCCATTGCATCACCAAGTGAGAGTAGTTCTGGTTGTCGGTGATTGTATTTGTCTTCAAGATCTTTGTTGAAACTTCTCTTGCGCTTGGTTTAGCAAAGCCGTAATAAAGCTTTGAATTATTCCATCCCACGGGAGTGTTGAATCCATTCTCATAAGCAGGTTTCAAAAACCGTCTGAAAGCTATGAGTGATGCGCCCCATTCTGGGTGCTGAAGGTTGTTACATGTTCCGTCATATGACCTATACTTCTTATGAAAGCATATATCTGAGCAGTTGATGGTTTTACGATGTGCTAAGCATCCCGAGGAGTTTGCAATGAGCTGAAGGTGCTTTGGAGACACAATGTTGTTATATCTGTACTCTGCAAATGAAATCAGATGGAGATATTTCAATTTAATAGTAGATAATTTCTCTAAACTTCAAAATGACAATACATTTTATCCAACAATTAATAACATTGCTTACGCTTGTACCGAAGAGTTGGTCAGCTACATGTGACACTACCCCATCTAAATATGATGTGTCCCATTTGTCAACATACCGATGCCTATGCATATTCATGAGAAAAGCCACATCTCCTTTCCTTATTGGTCAGTTTTCAGTCCAATACACTCCTACATTTAATGATTACGCACATGACAATTTAGGTAAGCAAATTAATTTATATCTAATGACACCATGGAAACTGTAAATGTCATTCATATGAGCATAAAACATGATAATGAACAACTTAAAGATATATTCAAAGATTCCATCAAAAACATGTGTATTTAGTCAATCATACACTTGCCAAGAAGACCACATAAATCACATTGCGCATGCAGTACTTTGAATTTGATGGTGAATAAAAAGAGAAAATGTTTAACATGTGTGCATAGATTTAATGAAAAGGTACAAAAGATAAGGTATTGTACACAAACAATGCCATGCCAATACAAAAACCACATGCAATGATCATTGTCATACTCTTAAAGCTATATGGGTGGGTACAAAGTGTGACGAGTAAAAGCATTTAATTTTGAGTTTAACTGTCTCTGAATTTTGAAAATAACATGCATAGTTCTCAAGTTATGAGTCAAAGCTGTTGATTTGAATTAAAAAAAAACATGCTGTATATGAACAGGAAAACACCTCAAAATGCTTTTGCTTTTGTTTTTCTTTTAAATTTCTTTTCTTAATTTCAGACCTTAAAAATGTTCAAAATGCCTTCTCCTACTTGAGGTTTTGTATCCTCTTGATCAGAATCATCTTCACTTTTTCAAAGAGAAATGGCAAAGGGTTAAAAAAACAATGGATTTACATTAGAGAATAGAGACTACGTCCCGTTCATACATCACAAGAGTAACACAACAATTTGAACATTTGCACAAAAAGCTGTAAATTTACCCATTTTTAACAGATTTTGATGAAGTTTTTTGCTTTCTTTTATGTTTTTAGTGGATTTTATATCCAATTAATTTAGCTAATGTTGCTACTATCTGTCCATTTACCTTAATGTTGCTACTATTTGTCCATTTACCTTAATGTTGCTACTATTGGTCCATTTACCTTAATGTTGCTACTATCTGTCCATTTACCTTAATGTTGCTACTATTTGTCCATTTACCTTAATGTTGCTACTATCTGTCCATTTACCTTAATGTTGCTATCTGTCCATTTACCTTAATGTTGCTACTATCTGTCCACTTACCTTAATGTTGCTACTATCTGTCCATTTACCTTAATGTTGCTACTATTTGTCCATTTACCTTAATGTTGCTACTATTTGTCCATTTACCTTAATGTTGCTACTATCTGTCCATTTACCTTAATGTTACTACTACTGTATCTGTCCATTTACCCTAATGTTGCTACTATCTGTCCATTTACCTTAATGTTGCTACTATCTGTCCATTTACCTTAATGTTGCTACTATCTGTCCATTTACCCTAATGTTGCTACTATCTGTCCATTTACCTTAATGTTGCTACTATTGGTCCATTTACCTTAATGTTGCTACTATCTGTCCATTTACCCTAATGTTGCTACTATCTGTCCATTTACCCTAATGTTGCTACTATCTGTCCATTTACCTTAATGTTGCTACTATCTGTCTATTTACCTTAGTGTTGCCACTATCTGTCTATTTACCTTAGTGTTGCCACTATCTGTCCATTTACCTTAATGTTGCTACTATCTGTCCATTTACCTTAATGTTGCTACTATTGGTCTATTTACCTTAATGTTACTACTATCTGTCCATTTACCCTAATGTTGCTACTATCTGTCCATTTACCTTAATGTTGCTACTATTTGTCCATTTACCTTAATGTTGCTACTATCTGTCCATTTACCTTAATGTTACTACTATCTGTCCATTTACCTTAATGTTGCTACTATCTGTCCATTTACCTTAATGTTGCTACTATTTGTCCATTTACCTTAATGTTGCTACTATTTGTCCATTTACCTTAATGTTGCTACTATTGGTCCATTTACCTTAATGTTGCTACTATCTGTCAATTTACCTTAATGTTGCTACTATTGGTCCATTTACCTTAATGTTGCTACTATCTGTCCATTTACCCTAATGTTGCTACTATCTGTCCATTTACCTTAATGTTGCTACTATTTGTCCATTTACCTTAATGTTGCTACTATTGGTCCATTTACCTTAATGTTGCTACTATCTGTCCATTTACCCTAATGTTGCTACTATCTGTCCATTTACCTTAATGTTGCTACTATCTGTCCATTTACCTTAGTGTTGCCACTATCTGTCTATTTACCTTTAAATGATATTACATTACATTACAGCTGTCATTTTCATCGTTTAATTTCTACAAAAAATTCATCAAAATACCAGAAATGACTCATTTTCAAGTAAAAGACCACTTCTTGAATTTAGTTATGTGGGGATGATTTAGCACATTTATCATATGTTGCTCCACATCTAAATTTCCTTCACATGCTTTGCATTTTGACTCCCTGCATCTTAAGATTTATAACAAGAGAATGACATGCATTATCATCCACAAAATGAGGCCACCGTCCATGAAAACCAACAAACTCTTATCGATGACACTTACCATTTCATATTGAGATAATATTTTGGGAAACAAAAAAGTAAAAATATACTGATTTCTTTCATTCTTGCATTGTGATTGTGCACATTTTTCTTGAACGCAAGTAACATTCAATTGGTAATTCCACTACTACTTCAAAGATTTATCTTGGATTTCTTAAGTTCTCTATGAATTTTGCAGAAGAGCTTGCATACCCTCGCTTCTATGTCCCCAAACAACTGTGGACTTGGATGTATTCAAATGTCATATTGCGGGAAAGCTAGGATCCTTTCTTGATGCTCTAAAATATCTTCTACAATTATAAGCTAGTTTCAGTGCACTTTCCAACTAACATATATAACAAGTATGAAAATTTTCAACAAATCTGATCCATAATCTACAATTCTTCTTCATGATTATTTCTTTGTATAAGATTTAAGAACAATTGACTTATATTTAAAATATGATAGGAGTTACTTCCATGATAGAACAACTTATTAGATTCAATACATTTTTCCAACCCATTTCTTAAGAAGGATTACATTTGGAAACATCTGGGTTTCATTTGGAAACATCTGGGTTTCAATTGGAAACATCTGGGTTTCATTTCGAAACATCTGGGTTTTATTTGGAAACACCTGGGTTTCACATTTAAAAAACATCTGGGTTGCATTTGGAAACATCTGGATTTCATTTGGAAACATCTGGGATTCATTTGCAAAACATCTGGGTTGCATTTGGAAACATCTGGATTTCATTTGGAAACATCTGGGATTCATTTGCAAAACATCTGGGTTTCATTTAGGAACATGTGAGTTTCATTTGGAAACATCTGGGTTTCATTTGCAAAACATCTGGGTTTCATTTAGGAACATGTGAGTTTCATTTGGAAACAATTGGGTTTCATTTGGAAACATCTGGGCTTCATTTAGAAACAGTGGGGCTCATTTAGAAACATGTGGGTTTCATTTGAAAACATCTGGGTTTTATTTGGAGATATCTAGGTTTCATTTGGAAACATCTGGCTTTTATTTGAAACATCCGGGTTTCATTTGGAAACATCTGGGTTTCATTTGGAAACATCTGGGCTTCATTTGGAAACATCTGGGTTTCATTTGGAAACATTTGGGATTCATTTGGAAACATCTTGGTTTTATTTCATTTCATTTCATTTCATTTCATTTATTTTGTTTCTTCACAACATTAACATATGTACAACAGAATGACAGATAACAAGCTTTGGTAGAAGTTTGAAGCAAAAAAGAAGTAACATAATATGATAAATACAATATAATACAATACAAATGATGTGAAAGGAAGTGCTTTAAAAAACTCTTGTGAGCTTAACTAGTAAAACACTCCCTGTAATTACTCTAAGTATAAATTAAATGAGCAAGAAATATTTGGAAACATCTGGGTTTCATTTGGAAACATCTGGGTTTCATTTGGAAACATGTGGGTTTCATTTGGAAACATCTGGTTTCATTTACAAACATCTGGGTTTCATTTAGATACATTGGGTTTCATTTAGAAATGTGGGTTGTATTTGCAAACATCTGGGTTTCATTTAGAAACATCTGGGTTTCATTTGGAAACATCTGGGTTTAATTTGGAAACATCTGGGTTTCATTTGAAAACATCTTGAAATCCCCAATTTAAAAAATAAAATAAAATCACATTATTTAATTGACATGTAAAATTGACTGGTTTCAGCTTTAACTAGCAAAGCTACATCTGTAAGAGTAAAATAGGTACAGAACATACAAAAAAAAATAATATCAAAAGAAATCAAATCATGTGTCATGTTTACATACCTACTTCACTAATATTGGTGGAAGTCCCTTGATTGATTCCTTCATTGATTTGGTACAGGATGCGCTCTAACACTTCGGCAGCGCGTGCAATATTAAAAGCTTCTCTTGACGGGAATTTAAAGAGCTGAAGAAGGTCGCTTGGCGTTCGTCTCTTTTTGGGATTAAACAGCCTGTCCATGGTTTGCTGGATGGCAATATCAATTTCATCAATGACCGTCTGAATGGTATTATTGAGGGGAATGTCCACAGGCTCTGGTGTCGCTGTTGTAATATGAAATAAAACCTTCAATTTGACTAAGCAGCAGGAAGAGAATGAACAACAAATTTGTTGGTATCATGCACCTGCACCTGCACCTCATGCAAAATATATCGATATCTAAGATGAATCTTTAGTCCAACTGCTAGTATAGTGCAAATTTTGTAACTTAAGCCAATGCAAGCAGGAACAGCTGTGAAGCTAATCCACCTCCCTCCCACCCTCAATTCATATATGAAAGGACCGACCTAGTTCTGATGACCTGTTTTACATTATTATTGAAGTAGATCATTTGCAAACCCTTAATTCAGCTTTTTCTGGGGGGTGCTCCACCTTCCTCCTACATTTCTTTACCCTGCACCTCATTACAACCACCCCTGCACCTCATTACAACCACCCCTGCACCTCATTACAACCACCCCTGCACCTCATTACCACCCCTGTACCTCATTACAACCACCCCCTGCACCTCATTACAACCACCCCCTGCACCTCATTACAGCCACCCCTGCACCTCATTACAACCACCCCTGCACCTCATTACAACCACCCCTGCACCTCATTACAACCACCCCTGCACCTCATTACAACCACCCCTGCACCTCATTACAACCACCCCTGCACCTCATTACAACCACCCCTGCACCTCATTACAACCACCCTGCACCTCATTACAACCACCCCTGCACCTCATTACAACCACCCCTGCACCTCATTACTACCAACCCTGCACCTCATTACAACCACCCCTGCACCTCATTACAACCACCCCTGCACCTCATTACAACCACCCCTGCACCTCATTACAACCACCCCTGCACCTTATTACAACCACCCCTGCACCTCATAACAACCACCCCTGCACCTCATTACAACCACCCCAGCACCTCATTACAACCACCCCCTGCACCTCATTACAACCACCCCTGCACCTCATTACAACCACCCCTACACCTGTACAACCAGCCCTGCACCTCATTACCTATACCCTTCCCCAATCTCAAAACAAAATTTTACATATTGCACTACCTTTTAGTCATGCTGTTTAAAATTGATGAATATGAAAAGTAACAGGTACACCTCTTATTAAATCAATTCTTTCCTGACTTATATTTGAAGTACCTCAAACCTTCATACCTCAAACCTTCATGCCGTACGACCCTTGGATTCTTCCCGGACTTATATTTGAAGTACCTCAAACCTTCATACCGTATGACCCTTGTTACAAGTATGGTCATTGACACCCAGACAATTTATGGATCAAACCAAGGGTTTGTTTAGTGACCTAGCAAAACACTCCTTCCAAACATCCAAGATCTTTATGTACTCACGTGACACGTCAAGTTCCATATGGATTGAGATGAATGCAATACTATTTCTAGCGGCACACTCGTAACGTCCTTCATCATCTTTTCCAACATCTCTGATTCGTAGATGTCCATCCTCATGGATTTCATATTTACCACTTTGAGAGATCTGGACCCCATCTTTTGACCATGTGATGACTGGGGGAGGGTCCCCTGATGCGGAGCATGGGAGACGTACCTCGGATCCAACCAAAACTGCAAGATCACTGGGCGTTTGTGTAAATGTAGGAGCAACTGCAAGCAAAGAATGTTTACAAGCAAGACTAAATGAAACTGTTTTTTCCACAATATCTGACAAAGGTATAAAAAATCACATTACAGGTTTTTAATTTTTTTCAGACAAAATCAGCTAATTTGTGATGCATATAAATTTGTTTTCAAAGGAAAATAAATGGAATTCCTTTCAAAGGGTAGTAATCTTTTGTTCCCTAGTAGCTGACCAAAGCAGGAGGCTGGACGGACAATATAGCAAATGGATGAACGGTAAAGATGCTATATCCTCTCTTAACTAACTTCGTTGGCAGGGGGATAAAAAATCACATTACAGGTTTCTGATTTTTTTTCAGACAAAATCAGCTAATTTGTGATGTATGACTGCATATTCTACTATGTAAATCGTTTGTCTTTTCATCTATCGTAATTTTCTAAATTCTGACCAACAGGTTATGAGTTCTTTAACCTGAACCCCTAAACATTATATCAGGAATAGACTTTCCTGAACTAATTCCAAAATTCAAAGGACTGTCAAACCTAAAATGTAATACTATTTTTAAGAGGCCATTCAACTCATTCAAATACATCAAAACAGAGACCTTTGAAGATTTAAGGACAGGTGGCAACAAGTTGGTCTTAATTGGAAGAAAATGGGTTATGTCTCATAAAAATGGGTTATACCCCATGAAAATACGTTACATCTCATGGAAATGTGTTATATCCCATAAAAATGGGTTATTTCCCATAAAAATGGGTTATTTCCCATGAAAATGGGTTATATCCCATGAAAATAGCAAAAACTTTCATCGAAATCAGTTCAAAATTGACCATTTTTACAGCATTTTGAATTATGCAAATTTGATATAAATTTGAATTATGCAAATTTGATATAAATTTTGTGACATCGACGGGAGGAACACTAATAAATTTCCTTATATTAACTAATTTTTTCATTCCCTCACCAACATTATTTGAATGGGGCAAGATGAATATGACGAAGAGGTTTTAATCTCCATCATACGCAAGTCAATCAATATGTAGCAGGAGAATACAGTCCGGTGATATTCAGTGACTGAAATTTAGGACAGAAACTTCAAGAATTACATCAAAGATTTTGAGCCGTCCTCTCTTTCATACATACCAACTTTTACATACTGTAACGTTCCGTAGTACTTTGGTATGGTGTGATGTGGGTGCAGTATATCTTGCCTAATTCAAAGCAAATGTATTTCAATCTTCTATCTTTCTATGGGTTTTGCTTCAATGTTCATCTAAATTGCATTCTAGACTATTGTATTGAATCCACTATGCCATCGGTGATTGATATAGCCAATCATGAGCAAGGGCGGGAAATTATTTATAATGACCTTATTGTAACTAGCTATGTAATGAGGAATGCTTCTAGATACTAGCATCAAAGCTAAAAGAAGAACTTCAGCTTTGGTTCTTTTCAGTTTAGTTGTTGTTAATTTTTTTTCATTTAAGTTGAGCTAAGTTCAGTCACAGAGGATGCTGTCATTTATGCTAAGTTCAGTCACAGAGGATGCTGTCATTTATGCTAAGTTCAGTCACAGGGGATGCTGTCATTTATGCCAAGTTCAGTCACAAAGGATGGTGTCATTTATGCTAAGTTCAGTCACAGAGAATGCTGTCATTTATGCTAAGTTCAGTCACAGAGGATGCTGTCATTTATGCTAAGTTCAGTCACAGAGGATGCTGTCATTTATGCCAAGTTCAGTCACAAAGGATGCTGTAATTTATGCTAAGTTCAGTCACAGAGGATGCTGTCATTTAATGCTAAGATCAGTCACAGGGGATGCTGTCATTTATGCTAAGTTCAGTCACAGAGGATGCTGTCATTTAGGCTAAGTTCAGTCACAGAGGATGCTGTCATTTATGCTAAGTTCAGTCACAGAGGATGCTGTCATTTATGCTAAGTTCAGTCACAAAGGATGCTGTCATTTATGCCAAGTTCAGTCACAGAGGATGCTGTCATTTATGCTAAGTTCAGTCACAGAGGATGCTGTCATTTATGCTAAGTTCAGTCACAGAGGATGCTGTCATTTATGCCAAGTTCAGTCACAAAGGATGCTGTAATTTATGCTAAGTTCAGTCACAGAGGATGCTGTCATTTAATGCTAAGATCAGTCACAGGGGATGCTGTCATTTATGCTAAGTTCAGTCACAGAGGATGCTGTCATTTAGGCTAAGTTCAGTCACAGAGGATGCTGTCATTTATGCTAAGTTCAGTCACAGAGGATGCTGTCATTTATGCTAAGTTCATTCACAGAGGATGCTGTCATTTATGCTAAGTTCAGTCACAGAGGATGCTGTCATTTATGCTAAGTTCAGTCACAGAGGATGCTGTCATTTATGCTAAGTTCATTCACAGAGGATGCTGTCATTTATGCTAAGTTCATTCACAGAGGATGCTGTCATTTATGCTAAGTTCATTCACAGAGGATGCTGTCATTTATGCTAAGTTCAGTCACAGAGGATGCTGTCATTTATGCTAAGTTCAGTCACAGGGATGCTGTCATTTAATGCTAAGTTCAGTCACAGAGGATGCTGTCTTTTATGCTAAGTTCAGTCACAGAGAATGCTGTCATTTATGCTAAGTTCAGTCACAGGGGATGCTGTCATTTAATGCTAAGTTCAGTCACAGAGGATGCTGTCTTTTATGCTAAGTTCAGTCACAGAGAATGCTGTCATTTAATGCTAAGATCAGTCACAGGGGATGCTGTCATTTATGCTAAGTTCAGTCACAGAGGATGCTGTAATTTATGCTAAGTTCAGTCACAGAGGATGCTGATATTTAATGCCAAGTTCAGTCACAGAGGATGCTGTCATTTATGCTAAGTTCAGTCACAGGGGATGCTGTCATTTAATGCTAAGTTCAGTCACAGAGGATGCTGTCTTTTATGCTAAGTTCAGTCACAGAGAATGCTGTCATTTAATGCTAAGATCAGTCACAGGGGATGCTGTCATTTATGCTAAGTTCAGTCACAGAGGATGCTGTAATTTATGCTAAGTTCAGTCACAGAGGATGCTGATATTTAATGCCAAGTTCAGTCACAGAGGATGCTGTCATTTATGCTTAGTGCAGTCACAGAAGATGCTGTCATCTAATGGTAAGTTCAGTCACAGAGGATGCTGTCATTTATGCTAAGCTCAATCACTGAGGATGCTGTCATTTATGCCAAGTTCAGTCACAAAGGATGCTGTCATTTATGCTAAGTTCGGTCACTGAGGATGCTGTCATTTAATGCTAAGTTCAGTCACAGAGGATGCTGTCATTTAATGCTAAGATCAGTCACAGGGGATGCTGTCATTTATGCTAAGTTCAGTCACAGAGGATGCTGTCATTTAGGCTAAGTTCAGTCACAGAGGATGCTGTCATTTATGCTAAGTTCAGTCACAGAGGATGCTGTCATTTATGCTAAGTTCATTCACAGAGGATGCTGTCATTTATGCTAAGTTCAGTCACAGAGGATGCTGTCATTTATGCTAAGTTCAGTCACAGAGGATGCTGTCATTTATGCTAAGTTCATTCACAGAGGATGCTGTCATTTATGCTAAGTTCATTCACAGAGGATGCTGTCATTTATGCTAAGTTCATTCACAGAGGATGCTGTCATTTATGCTAAGTTCAGTCACAGAGGATGCTGTCATTTATGCTAAGTTCAGTCACAGGGGATGCTGTCATTTAATGCTAAGTTCAGTCACAGAGGATGCTGTCTTTTATGCTAAGTTCAGTCACAGAGAATGCTGTCATTTATGCTAAGTTCAGTCACAGGGGATGCTGTCATTTAATGCTAAGTTCAGTCACAGAGGATGCTGTCTTTTATGCTAAGTTCAGTCACAGAGAATGCTGTCATTTAATGCTAAGATCAGTCACAGGGGATGCTGTCATTTATGCTAAGTTCAGTCACAGAGGATGCTGTAATTTATGCTAAGTTCAGTCACAGAGGATGCTGATATTTAATGCCAAGTTCAGTCACAGAGGATGCTGTCATTTATGCTAAGTTCAGTCACAGGGGATGCTGTCATTTAATGCTAAGTTCAGTCACAGAGGATGCTGTCTTTTATGCTAAGTTCAGTCACAGAGAATGCTGTCATTTAATGCTAAGATCAGTCACAGAAGATGCTGTCATTTATGCTAAGTTCAGTCACAGAGGATGCTGTAATTTATGCTAAGTTCAGTCACAGAGGATGCTGATATTTAATGCCAAGTTCAGTCACAGAGGATGCTGTCATTTATGCTTAGTGCAGTCACAGAAGATGCTGTCATCTAATGGTAAGTTCAGTCACAGAGGATGCTGTCATTTATGCTAAGCTCAATCACTGAGGATGCTGTCATTTATGCCAAGTTCAGTCACAAAGGATGCTGTCATTTATGCTAAGTTCGGTCACTGAGGATGCTGTCATTTAATGCTAAGTTCAGTCACAGAGGATGCTGATATTTATGCTAAGTTCAGTCACTGAGGATGCTGTCATTTAATGCTAAGTTTAGTCACAGAGGATGCTGTCATTTATGCTAAGTTCAGTTACAGAGGATGCTGTCATTTATGCTAAGTTTAGTCACAGAGGATGCTGTTATTTATGCTAAGCTCAGTCACAGAGGATGCTGTCATTTATGCCAAGTTCAGTCACAAAGGATGGTGTCATTTATGCTAAGTTCGGTCACTGAGGATGCTGTCATTTATGCTAAGTTCAGTCACTGAGGATGCTGTTATTTATGCTAAGTTCAGTCACAGAGAATGCTGTCATTTATGCTAAGTTCATTCACAGAGGATGCTGTCATTTATGCTAAGTTCAGTCACAGGGGATGCTGTCATTTATGCTAAGTTCAGTCACAGAGGATGCTGTCATTTATGCTAAGTTCAGTCACAGAGAATGCTGTCATTTATGTTAAGTTCAGTCACAAAGAATGTCATTTATGCTAAGTTCAGTCACAGAGGATGCTGTCATTTATGCTAAGTTCAGTCACAGAGGATGCTGTCATTTATGCTAAGTTCAGTCACAGAGGATGCTGTCATTTATGCTAAGTTCAGTCACAGAGGATGCTGTCATTTATGCTAAGTTCAGACACAGGGGATGCTGTCATTTATGTTGGGTAATTTGAAGCATGTTTACTATCTGCTAATTTGATTTTGGACACAAGATGGTTTGGTTTGTTGATGTTTAACGGCACTGCGACAGTCAGATTCAAAGGTGCCAAAAGGGTGTTAAAAACTATGGTGCTTGAGTTAGGAAAAAGAGGTGGGATAGAGGGAAGGAGGGAGAGAAGGTGAATAAGGGAACAAATTTAAGGTAATAAAAGGGGGAAGAACAAGACGTTTAACTAAACAGAAAAACTACTTACACTTGTCCTTTTAAGTCTGATTTTGAACTACCGTGTTGGCCCATGCCCAACTCAACATCTCATAGCCTTAAACTGCTCGGAACGTTCATTATTAAAGTCTTCAAACTTTAATTAACTATAATTCGGAAGCTACAGGTGCTTTTGACGTAAATTAACTAACTCTGTTCATAATTTAAAGCTCTTTCTAGTGACTATAAATTCTCTACCTGTCCATATACTTTTAATACAAACTTTATTTGAAAACTACAAAGATCCCACTGATACATAAGTTTCATAATAAGCTCTAAATAAGATGATAAAAACTGCTCATTTTGTCAAATTTGTTACATTACAGACTAAAAACTGACCTCTTGGCCTTACTTCCACCTGAGCATTTTTGGATTTCTGACCAGCTTTGTTGATGGCAACACACTCATAGGTACCATGGTCTGCATCGGTCACCCTGATGATACGTAGAGCCATGCCACCCATGATCATGTAGCGTGGGTCGCTGGGAATAACTTCATCTGCAAAAAGTAAATCAAAGGGTTGAAAATACCTATAATGCATTTTATTTACGAAAGCTACTCAGCTTTAGTTAAATTGTGATTACTTGTTATTAGAAAAATTAAAATAAAATTTCAAAATGGCGTCTGTGTTTCCAACGCATTCTTAAGGGGTAACACTAATTTGGTCAACTTCTTAAAGAAAATTGTATATGAAATTCGAAAATACAGATCACTAGATGGATCTGTATGTCTAAATGTCTTTAAAAAAAACTACACATGATGTTATGTTCTTAATCGGACTGGTGCTATTTTCTTCTCATTATACGATAATACTTATCATGTGTACAAAAATGCTCAAGTTTAGAGAAACCTACAAAGCATTAGATATTATTATGAAAAACACTTTCACTCTAACTGCAAGTCTTTAGAACACTTCCTTTACTTAAACCATTTCCTATGACATTTTGCAATCATCTATAGGGGCCTTGCAAACCTCATCAGTGAGGAACTAAATCCTAATTTCTGGTTTATATAATCTACCTTCTCTCAAAAATAAGGCTTAAATAACACTAAATAAGCCTTTATTGTGTGTACATTCCTGCACCCTACAATACTATTTTACCAACACCACAAGAAAATACAATAAAATGTCAATGCAGTTGTACCACTTATATCACATGTCCCTTTATTAAACTGCAATTGTTAATTCTAGGAATTTGTTAAAGTAAGAATGTATCATGAAGATGTTTAGTGACGAAGCCCTTGTATCTGTCATAGCAAATGTGGCTGTTTGCTTATAACATACTAACAATAAGTACCCACATTAACATCACAATAGCTCAAAGCAACAAACATTCTAAACCTTTTCACCACACTTTAATCATCCAGAGTCAAGGAAGCTGTGTTCTTTGCTGAACAACAATGTCACATGACTCTTATGTTCTGGCTATAACAATCTTCACCTGTATTTTCAACTACACAGTGAGAGAACATGAAGCCCCTACTGATCTTGATATATGTAATCCATGGCATCACCACAACTTGTGAGTTTAGATGATAATTACAATAATTCATGTGGGAGGGTACAGGGGGCAAGATCTTGAACAAATCTCAGAATACAGCAAAATTTCTGCAAAAAGAGAATGTACCATTTTTCCTCCAGTGGATGTCTGGTGCTGGGTACCCTGACGCTTGGCAGTACAGCTCAACCGTTCCTCCTTCCAGCACGTTAACAGGCTCAGGTACCTGGTCAAATTCAGGTGGAACTACAAAACAAAATTGAAATTGTTACTGGGTATATACTGCTGTCAGTGGTGGACAATGGGTTCGATATGGGTCTATAGAAACCTTTGCTTGTTTAATTGCTTATTAAAAGAAGACTCTTTTCTAAATTTGCAAAAAAGGTGTTTATGATATTAGACTCTTTGATATATGCAAAGTATGTTCGAGATCTTATTAAGATATTATATTATACAAATTATACATAGGTTATTTCTTAAATTTCAGTCAATTTTAATGGGTATATCTTCTTCCAGCTAAGTTTGATTGGAGATACAATTTGAGATTTGAAATTGTCAGAATGATCTGATCTCCTTTAGGGTTATGTGGTTGAGGATTAAAATGGACTTCATTTCTAAATCACACATTTGTAAATACAGCTCCATACAAAGACATGAAACCTGTAAAATGGCCAATCCTCAATAATTATTTTACATTTTCGTGGATTGTGATAGACTATATAACTATTATCATCACATTATAAGTGATACTGCCTCTTTATGTATATGCAAAGCGTGGTGTTTAGACTTATTCCCTCTTAGCACAGAATAAAAACAGCATTACAATCAAGGTTTTTTTTTTTTTTTAATTCACCTAAAACTACAAGCAGAGCATTCTCTGTGATGGAGTTTAATGAATTGGTGGCCCTGCAGGAGTATTCGCCTCGATCTTCATCTAACACGTGTGTTATATGTAGTGATCCATTGTCTAATAGCTGAAATCGGCTGTTTTCTTCCGCACTGTGTCCATTTCTTATCCAATTGATGGATGGGCTCGGGAACCCTCTTGCAGCACAACGCAGGATGGCTGACTGCCCAAGGATGACCTCAGTTTCTTCAGGAGAGTAGCTGAATGTTGGTGGCACTATGTCAAAGGAAACGTAAATCCATTCACTGATCACATTAGTAGTTAAATAAAACTAAAGCAGGCAAAATACATTGAAGGACATATCAACTCTAATTTCAACAGTATTTTCAAAGAAACCTCTCAAATTTGTGGAAAAATAGAGTATTTGGCCGACATAAAGCATGAATGGTTAAAGAAACCAGCCAATAAATGGTTAAGGAAAAATAAAAAAAATTCTTGACATGGCATATTACACTCTTGGTTACATTGATCAACTATCAAATCAAAACTGTACATTTCTATCCTTAGGCACTGGAAGCGGGAAGGGGATAGGGGGGGAGGGAGGGCAGGGGGGCCATTCTCCCCCAACTTTTCAGAAGTGGGTATTTGGGCCCCCCAACTTTGAACTTATAAATGCATCATTTAGACACATATTTTTCTCAATAAGAAAATCAAATTACTGGAACAAATAAATTTATTCTCATTCAGAAAACCGTAGACCTACAAACATACATGGCACAAATCAAGAGTTTTTGTATGAAAACAATCGATCTAATTGACGCAGAAATCACTTCGAGTTCATTCCTCTGTAGAAGAACTCGCCTCAGGTAGCAAAATTTCCATGCTTTGGACTGTTGGATCAAGGAAGTAGTACCATTTCCCTAATTGGATCAACGCTTCAACCAAGAGACCTTACATACAAACTTGAAGATGGTAGATACCATTGCCGATTATTAGACTGCAGCAAAAGGGGGTGCCGTAACTATCCCGCCACAATACAACAACTTTATGGAAATGACGTCGACAGTAAACGCTAAAAATACAGTCTTGTCCATGGCAACCAATGTTGTATAAAAGGCCTTCAACTTACTTTTCAACGACAGATAGCCATCATCCCAAAATCGCTGGTATTTCAGCACAGGATGGATCAGCATCAGGGCCTATGGTTCCTCGGATTACCTTCAACGTTGCCAATAAGTGTAATTCATGCACAGTGGGCATTAAACAAAATCTTACTACCATCGCCTCCTACGATACCCTCAGAAGGATACTGCTACTCAAGTGCATGTGACATTATGTGAATAAACACCTACAGAAGTAATTGCATCAGAAACATCAATCTAACTAACAGCAATCAAAAGCTAGGTGTTTTAATTCATTTACTTACTAGGTGCACCAAAGTAACGTAAACTTGCAGCTGGCGCCTTGATTTCCCCAATTTCATTCTTGGCCATGCACTCGTACTGGCCCTGGTCTTCCCCCGTTGCGTTCTGGATCATCAATGTCCCATCATCAAACACATGGAATTTGTGGTTGGTGCCCGTGTCAGGAGAAATTTCTACCCTACAGTTTAGAAAAAAACAAGATGGAATGATTAATCATTTAATAAAGCCATTCTAGTGCATATTTTGGGTGTATTTTGACATGCGGGTGACACCAAAGGAGGAATTTTTGCTGACCACCTCAAAGAGAAGTTTTAAAGCTAGATTAAGTTTCTTATTGCTATATAAAATGGATAAAATATGATTTTCAGTATAAAAATAAAAGAATGCCCATATGCTATTGCAACTTTCCATTAGTATTTTCTTGACCAAATAAATGCTTAACCAGAACCAAAAGGTTCTGTGGTTCCGATGCTTTTTTATTCATATGCTGATTGATTGGCAAATTTTGTATTACCTGTCATGTCATCGAATGATATATTTGTTTCATATTTTTTCATAAGCCACACCCACCATGCAGATCAATCAAACTGTTAACATTAGCATACATGTGCACAGTAATTAATAAAACTATCATAGCAAGTATGATGCAAAAACAAATGCTTATTAATAATATTTCAAAAATTTGTTGGTAAGCCTCACTTACTAATTAATACTCATCACATCTCTTCCACAACAGTAGAATATATGTACAGACCATACCAATCTGAGTACCACATATGCGTAAGTCTGATATACTGTTCATGAGGTATTGTGATTACAATCAATTCTGACCACTTTCACACTAAAAGCCACATCCGCCCATCATACATATTAATGACATCTGTTGATAACATAAACATGTGCACAACAACCAACAATATTATCATGACCAGTATGATGCAAAACGGACATGTGGTTGCTTACGTATTAAGCCCCACCCACTAACTAATTGCAGGACCACACAAACAATAGGGCACATCTGCAGAACATGAGCTACCACACATGACGTGAATCAGTTTATTGTTCTTGGAATATCGTGTTTACGAGCTCTTTTCAGCAAAATCATATTAAGCCCTGTTTACTACACGTTCAATGAAATTCAATGTTTTTACACAATGAACAAGTACACAGCTAGCAAAATAATTGTACCAAATATGAAACAAAACAGACATGTGATTGTCAAAATATAAGTATTTCAAGATTTTTATATTAAGCCCCACCTACGCGTTAGTATGACATCACGACCCAAAAACAATAGGGCACATCTGTAGACCATGGGCTATCCGTGTACCACACATGACGTAAATCCATTTTATCGTGAATGAGATAACATGTATACAATCTCTTTTTCAGCAGAATCATATTAAGCCTCCGTCACCCACTACGCATATTAACGAAATTCAACGTGTTTACACATTGAACACATACACACTAGTTAACACATAATTGTACCCAACATGAAACAAAGCAGACATGTGATTGTTAAAATATGAGCATTTCAAGATTTTTACATTTAAGCCCCGCCTACTCATTAATATGTATGACATCACGTAACTGTACTCCATGTAGTCTTAGGTCTTCCTTTCTTTCTTCTAGTATCCAGGTAATGGATATTCTGACATAGTTTACTTCATCCTTTTTCAATACATGACCCAACAGTCTCCATCTTCTCTTGAATATCTCCTTGCTTATCTCCACTATGCCTGTTCTTTCATAAAGTTCTTCATTGGTGACTTTTACTAGCCATCTAATTTTTAAAAAATTTAAGACATCTCCTTTCAAACATATCTAGTTTTATTCTCATAAACTTTTGTCACCTTTCAGGTTTTACATCCATAGAGCAGTACCGAGATTACATTTGACTGAAATATTTTCAGTTTAGTTTTTATCCAGTAGATGTTCAATTTCTAATTCTTGTCGAGTTGTCTGAAAGTTGCCTGTGCCAGCCCAATTCTGCATTTTATGTCTTCATCAGTGCCTCCTTCTTCGGGCAGTGTTGCACCGAGATAGACAAAGCTATCAACATCTTCAAGCTCTACACTTGCAACTTCAATTGTTTCATCAGTTTTGTGGTTAATGCGCATGATCTTTGTCTTCATTTCATTAATCTTCAGACCAACCATTTTACCTGTTTCATGTAGTTTGCTTGTTTTGTCTTGGAGTTGTTCTTCGGTGCTATATAAGTGCAATGTCATCAGCATAGTCAAGATCGTCTAGGGCTGTATATAAGTTCCACCGGATTCCACTCCTTCTGCCTTCTGTACTGGGTCTCATTACTCAGTCAATAGTAAGTATAAAGAGGAAACCAGACATTACACATCCTTGTTTTACCCCAGTTTTCACAGAAAACAAGTCAGATAGTTTTCCATCGCTTAACACTGCACATTTGCTTCCATCATACCACTTCTGTATAATATGTGAGTATTTCATGGGTATCCCATAAGGAGCCATAATCTTTCACATCATGTTTCTGTTTAGACTGTCGAACCACTTCTGAAAGTCAATGAAGTTGAGGTATACTGTGGCTTTTCATACCAAGCATTGTTCTATTAGATTTCTAAGGGTGAATATTGTGTACCACACATGACGTAAATGCAGTTTATGATTCTTGCGATATTGTGTTTGCAAGCTCTCTTTCGGCAAAATCATATTAGTCCTGCCCACTACGAATATTAATGAAATTTAACGTTTTTACAATGAACACATACACACTAGTTAACACATAATTGTACCCAACATGAAACAAAGCAGACATGTGATTGTTGAAATATAAGCATTTCAAGATTTTTACTTTAAGCCCCGCCTACTTCTTAATATGCATGACATCACCATCGAAAACATAGACAAGACAGAAGACAGACAGACAGACAGACAAGACAAGACAGACATACATATACAGACAGACATACATATACACACATACATACACATACATACATACACACACACGCCATCATGACCGCAAAGGTTACTGATGCTATCACATCGGAACCAAAAAAATGTATATAGACAGGTAGGGAAAACATTAGCTAAATTGATTTAAAATCAATGAAGAAAGCAAAAAACATCAAAATCGGTATGTAAATCCAATATTTTTAACCCTTTGTCATTTCTCTTTGAAAAAGGGAAGATAATACTAATGAAGAGGATTTGATCTTCATCATACCCCAACCAACCTCAAGCTAAAGAAAGCAATTTGAATATTTTTAAAGTAGGAAATAAAAGGGAAGAATTTCAAAGAAAAACAAAGCATTTTAAGGTGTTTTCCTGTTCATACATGACACTTCTTTAAATGTATTAAAAAATGTTCAAACTATGATAACTCATAACTTGAATCTACACATGCTATTTTCAAACTTCAAAGGCTATTAAATTCATAATTGAATGCTCTTTTCAGTACATGGTTGAAAATGAAACTTTTGTACCTGTCCATATACCTTAATTCAACAATTATTAAAACTCAGAATTGAATGTTCTTTTCAATACTTGGTTGAACATAAAACTGAATTCAACGACTATTAAAACTCAAATTTGAAAGTTCTTTTCAGTACATGGTTGAACATAAAACTTAATTCAACAACTATTAAAACTTAGATTTGAATGTTCTTTTCAGTACATGGTTAAACATAAAACTTAATTCAACGACTATTAAAACTCAGGTTTGAATGTTCTTTCAGTACATGGTTGAACATAAAACTTAATTCAATGACTATTAAAACTTAGATTTGAATGTTCTTTTCAGTACATGGTTGAACATAAAACTTAATTCAATGACTATTAAAACTTAGATTTGAATGTTCTTTTCAGTACATGGTTGAACATAAAACTTAATTCAAACTATTAAAAGTCAGATTTGAATGCTCTTTTCAGTACTTGGTTGAACATGAAACTTTGGTACCTGCCCATAAACCTTCAACCCAGTTTCACCGCTCTATATGGTTTCCATGCATGCTGACCTGGCATTCTCTCTATTTAAATGAATTTACTAAAGTGTTGTTTTTGGGTGTCAATGTTACTTTAAATACAAACTAACACATGTTGTTGACTGCTTCTTCACTTGCGAAGATTACAGGTAAGATCGTTGCCCATCCAGTGCACGGCGACATGCCCTCTGATACTTTAAATACAAACTAACACATACTGTAATGTTAAACTGTGCATAATTCATAATCTACTAGAATACTTAACCATAGCCCAAAACTCATTTATTTGTGAAAAAATTTGCTTCATCCAAGATAATGAAAAATTCTGAAGGCTTACCAAACTCTTTTGAAGGGGACCATATCTATCAAAAGCTGGGCCAGTTCACGGTCATGTGGAAACATCACACCAATATTGACCTTAAGGGATCTCCATTACAACTAATCAAACAAACTCATGTTTCACATAGAAAGATACAATAGGTTGTTTGTGCTACAACAAAAAGGTAGCACCTATTACCTATTGCCAAAACACTGCTAAATAAAAAATTGTTGCTTAAGATGGTCAGCCTTCACTGGAAGGTTAAAAAACATCCACCACCTCACATTCAGCTCCTTTTAATTCTAAGAAATAAATGCTTGTTTACACTCCTTGTAAATTGCAAAGCTATCTTAAAATCCCTCTTTACTCAGCATCAATTTAAAGTTTAAATTATAGACCTTCAAGGAGAAAGTAATCAATTCTTTTGATCAAACATGATTATTTTCTCAGTACTGTCCCCATTTTCAATATACATGAATGAGGATGAAATACCTTAATTAGGATATTGAATAGAAAATACTCCTTCTTTGACATAACTAAGGCACACAGTCATAATGTAGCTACAATAGAATAGAGTCACACATTTAGACAGTTTGTTTGTATATTTCACTTCAGGCTTCAGAAATCCCAGTTTCTGAGATGATTAATTACCATCTGGTAATAAAAGATTGTCTAATTGTTGGGGTGGGGAAAAAAGTATTTGCCAGTATTGAAAATGATCTGAAGAAATGTGGAGCCACTTCCTTTTGGCAGATAGGACCCTGAACAACTGGTGACTTCTCCTGCTCATGAATCGTAACATGCATACCAAAAGCCTTCCATTTAAATTGAGTTCTATCGTGATTAAAATGTGGCGGCATACAATTTTTCCAAATCAATACTGATTGGCCTATCCATACACTGTACCATTGTTTCAACCAATTCAAAACACAGTATTTAAATTTTTAATTACCTCGTATGTGACAGACGACAACTGGCCTTTAATTGAAAAGCAATTTAGTATATTTATCCAAGATAAACACTAATGAAAGTTCAAAATGATCATACAAGAACCATCAGTGGTAGCATAACCTATTATGCAAATTTCAACTTCTCCATGTTCATTCTGCTGCTATATCTATCAATTCAAACTCTTCCTAGACAAGTATGTAACCTCTCACACAATAGACATCTTACTTAGACCTCCTAAAAGTTTATGCAACAAAATCAAAATCAAATTTGTCCTATAATCTAGAATACAAAAATCTGGTTCAAAAAATAAAGAATTATATTAAATTTATGAAGGAAATTGAGAGCAGATAACATTTAGATTAGTATTTTGACATCCAAAACAATTCGAATAAAGACTTTCCTTAGAGAAATTCATTTTTAGCTGAAAATGTTTTCCATCTTGCCACTAAAACTACATTTTGCACATGAGCACACCTTCATGATGGATACAATATAATTGCTTATTACCAAACAGTTGTACTCCCAGGTTAAATATTTCTGTTGACATTTTATGACCCTCATGTCACTTAAGCATATATTCAAATTTAAATGTTCCTCTAAAGTAGCATAATGTAGCACTATATTTTCCATAATAATGATCATCTTCCTTTCATACTTTATGTGATATTTTTTGCACTAGAGAAGTACTCAGAGCAAGGAAGTGTCACTTTCCTGCTTATAGTGTTGTCAATATCACTTCCCTGCTTATAGTGTTGTCAATATCACTTCCCTGCTGATAGTGTTGTCACCACCAAGTAAACAACTATGCATTTTGACCTTCACCCTTCCAGACATTCAGGAGCTTTGCAGCAATCAATCAGCTCCCACTGGTGCCCTTAGGTGAGGCCAAGGTGTGATAGCGAGGCTTACTTCATGTGACACTAAGAATGATACCCTTCAAAATCAAATTCCAAGCTGGTGGCCATTTTCTTTTTAAGTATGATCCAATTGGTTTTGTTAATTCAAATAATCAATACCTAACATTACTCAAGGTTGTACGTTCAAATTATTCCCAAGGGGGTTGTTTGTTTTCTTCTCATTGAACACTGAAGTTTAGTCATTTGCAGTTACATACAAAAACTCAAGGCCACTACATGGCGTTTGTTTGTGTGTAAGCTCTTGAAAATATTCCTGAGGTCTGGGTTATACACTGAATTGGTAACATTTTAATGAGGACATGCAATATGAGTGTGAAAAACAAATGAAGAAAAACCAACTTACAGGTACAAACTACAAAGTATAATTTTTATCATTGAACCCAAAAGCAAAATGTTCCAAAGAATAGAAAAGGAAGTGCACTGAAGGACATTTGGCACAAAATCAATGAATATCAGTCTTTACAACACAATACAATAAAACTAAATGGCACTTGAAATCCATACTGTGGCCTTATCACATAATTAATGCAGACATTACAAACAATGCAATGACCTTCCACAAATGCCTCTTCAAAGTTCAATAAAACAATCAGTATTGTGGTCCTAACAAACTAATTAGTATTGTGGTCCTAACAAACTAATTAGTATTGTGGTCCTTACAAACTAATTAGTATTGTGGTCCTAACCAACTAATTAGTATCGTGGTCACTTACAAACTAATTAGTATTGTGGTCCTAACAAACTAATTAGTATTGTGGTCCTAACAAACTAATTAGTATTGTGGTCACTTACAAACTAATTTTTTAAAGATGAAAGGTTTTAAAAATGTTTGACATCATGATTTGAAAGAGTTAGCTAGCATGGTTTCCTTTCGAGAGTCCACTTTCATCATGAGAATGGGGATAAGGTCTTTTAAGCCTTCATGGTGCAGAAAAGGTTCATCATGATTATTCTTGTTTATTTCCAACTTCAATGGATAATTGATTCTCTCATAGCAAATAGACGCTCTGATGAAATAGCAAAATGAGGCCGTGTCTACTTTTTAAAAAAGTTGTTATGAAATGCGGCTCTATTGTCTACTTGCTATGAAATAGGTTTTCAACCAATCTATTAATTGCAAGGTCAAGGCATTCAGAAATAGGCTAAGTAAAATGTTTTAATATAAGGCAAATCCACCAAAACTAATTAAGAATTAATACCCTTTCTGATGTAGTTTAATAATCAACAAGCCTTTTAACAATCATGCCCAATGATATCCTATTTTGGTCTTGGTGATTATTTTACCTCAACAAAATATTGATTTTCAGACTACTTAAAAATATACCCACATTTGTGAAAAATAGGCATTTCAATTTAAATCTTTGTCTTCAAATCCTTTAAATACCAGCTTAAAGCCTTTAAATAATAGGACAATCAGATTGCTTTATACAGGAAGTACTAAGGATTATTTATATGTGTTAGTCAGAAAGAGACAAAAGGTGGTTCAAAGTAAAAGACCCACAATGCCACGGTTGTGGTAACTCCTCTTCAACTGTCCACTAACAAATGGACATCTGTTCATGAGATTAGCTGGCAGTAGAAACAGTTTATATACAAATTAAATTAAAAAAAAAAATTGCAAGATTTGGCCAAAAATATTACATGATACTTGTGGAGAGGATAGATGAAGGAAGGAGCTACCCAAAAGAAAGCTTATGATGAATTAAATTCAAAGTGATCCCTGCATACCTTTAAGGGTATATAACCACTAATGTACATTGCAAAAGAACTTTAAAACTTGCAAAGAAAGAAGAACTATTGTACATGTTCCTGCCAGACACTGCATATTCTAAACTTTTCTTTTTTCTTCTAGCATCTGTATTTTGCAAATTTACAGAGAATCAACCCTTAGGAATACTTGGTGAGGAAGAACTAGCTATTGTAGTTCCTCTTGCTCACCCTACCATACCTTATTCCAATGTTATTATAACTACTGATTAATTGACTGCTAAGAAGCACTTACTCATTGTGAAGCCATGTGATGTGGGGCTCCGGGTCTCCGATGGCTCTGCACCTGAAGTATACATTGATTCCTTCTGTGGCATCAACGTCTGTTGGTTCCACTGTGATGTGGGGCCCTCCTATCATGCAAAACATTCAAATGAAACAATGCATCATCCAAGGGAAGTATGTTTAGTCCATCCTAGTGACTACAGCACACCAAAGTTGTTGTCTAGTTTCTACATGATGCTTTCCTATATTTAACTTATATTCCAAATTCTTTGATAGAAACAGGGCCATGTAGGGTAATATGAGAAAAATTACCCTGGCTGCAAATGTGATTACTACGAACAGGCATAGCTATCTATCATCTTAAGTACATCCTTTCTTTTTAATCATGTACCAAAATTGCTTGACGGAAAGTGGGTAATTTTGTCTCAAACAATGGATCTTAGCCATGCCCACCATCAACAAGCAGAAAAAACATTATCATTATTTTCAAAGACTAAAATCAAGAAAAGAAATATAGAGGTTTACAACAATTGTTCAGCCATCTTCTTATTCTTACATTACAATTTTTGCAATTTTGTAAAAAATTCATCACAATTTGATTAACGATAACTTGAAAACTAAATGTGTTATTGTCATAATTTAAAGAAAGTTTTACTCAGCATTTTATGTTTATTTTAATAGGAAGTAATGAGACATTTCATGAAGCTGCCCATAAAGCTATCAAATAAGGATGGAAGTTAAGATAACAAACATGCACTCAGGTCTAATATCAGGTTCAACACATCATTTTATCATTACAGAATTCCCACCAAATGAAACCGTGGGAAAATGTACATAAAGAATGACAAGACACCTATCTCAGATGACTTTCTAGGTAGGATCTTCCTATGAAAATGTGGCCTCTGGGGTGAATGATACAAACTTTTACTTACAAAAAAACAACAGGAATACTTTGCAACATTTTCATGTTTGCAATATGTTTAATTTGAAATTAGGGTAAAGGTGCATGCACTTGAACTTAAAAGCTCTAGACCTGCAGCATCATGGCAGACCAGCAGCATCATGGCAGACCAGCAGCATCATGGCAGACCAGCAGCATCATGGCAGACCAGCAGCATCATGGCAGACCAGCAGCATCATGGCAGACCAGCAGCATCATGGCAGACAAGCAGCATCATGGCAGACCAGCAGCATCATGGCAGACCAGCAGCAGCATCATGGCAGACCAGCAGCAGCATCATGGCAGACCAGCAGCAGCATCATGGCAGACCAGCAGCAGCATCATGGCAGACCAGCAGCAGCATCATGGCAGACCAGCAGCAGCATCATGGCAGACCAGCAGCATCATGGCAGACCAGCAGCATCATGGCAGACCAGCAGCATCATGGCAGACCAGCAGCATCATGGCAGACAAGCAGCATCATGGCAGACAAGCAGCATCATGGCAGACCAGCAGCATCATGGCAGACCAGCAGCAGCATCATGGCAGACCAGCAGCAGCATCATGGCAGACCAGCAGCAGCATCATGGCAGACCAGCAGCAGCATCATGGCAGACCAGCAGCAGCATCATGGCAGACCAGCAGCAGCATCATGGCAGACCAGCAGCAGCATCATGGCAGACCAGCAGCATCATGGCAGACCAGCAGCATCATGGCAGACCAGCAGCAGCATCATGGCAGACCAGCAGCAGCATCATGGCAGACCAGCAGCAGCATCATGGCAGACCAGCAGCAGCATCATGGCAGACCAGCAGCAGCATCATGGCAGACCAGCAGCAGCAGAGAAACAGACCAGCAGCAGCAGCAGGACAGACCAGCAGCAGCAGCAGGACAGACCAGCAGCAGCAGCAGGACAGACCAGCAGCAGCAGCAGGACAGACCAGCAGCGGGACAGACCAGCAGCGGGACAGACCAGCACCAGGACAGACCAGCACCGGGACAGACCAGCACCGGGACAGACCAGCACCGGGACAGACCAGCACCGGGACAGACCAGCACCCGGACAGACCAGCACCGGGACAGACCAGCACCGGACAGACCAGCACCGGGACAGACCAGCAACGGGACAGACCAGCACCGGGACAGACCAGCACCGGGACAGACCAGCATCAGGACAGTCTTGAAAGTTGATGTAAGATCAACTTGAAGGGACTGCTTCATATATCATGTATTTATAGGTTGGGTAGATCAGAAAGTTGAAGCTGTACCCAAATCAAATGTAAGGTTAGAAACGTTTTAAACTATCCAAACCTGGGTCAAGGGACGAATACAATTTCAGAGAGAAATAAAGCACATGTATGTGATTGAAGACTATTGCAAATAAGTTGCATATATTTCTTTTCCCCAAAACATCATTTCTGAGGACCCCTCCATTAATGTACAAACCAGTAGCTTTACAAATATCAAAGGCAAGAAGATTACCCAATATTTCATGTTTTTGGAAGGACTGCCAGACAGATCATGCTGTACCAAATACCACCTGAGAGAAAAGCATTGCTCTGCTTAAAGTGAACATCCAACACGCAGATATCTCCTTCAATGGGGATGTGAAACAAAAGCAGGTTGCTATTTGAGCACATGTCCAAATTTTACAAAAACTTCTACCCTGTGTTAACACTTTACTAATTTTGTTTGTTTGTTGATGTTTAACGGAACTGCGACAGTCAGAGTCAAATGTGCAAAGATTGTATTAAAAATCGTGGTGCTCCTGGAGTTAAAAAAAGGTTTTCAGGTGAGGAATAGAGAGGGTTGAGAGAAGGAGGAAGGAATGGTGAGGAGAGTAAGCTGAGGTTTTACCAAGTACAACATTTTGGTTTGCTGAATAGGAGACCAAAGAAAACTGTTCATCCTTATCCCACATCATTAATAAAATAACCGTTCCCTGGTCACACTCAACAAGGTTATAGTGCAAGGGTCAAGGTACATTGGACCATCTAAGCATATAAACCAGCAAAATTTACATCCATATACCACAAACGACAGGGCAAAAACTCACTGCAGTTTAAGTCCGATGGGCTGAGGTTCACAAGATTTTCACCCCTGAGACCTAGCGGAAATGAACAAGTTGCTGCAGCTTGGGTGTTCTGGGTTCGGCTCGCTTCTGTCAGCATCTGAACTAACCACATGATCTTACAATTACAAACAAGGTTGTTGCCATCCAGTCGCCTACAGAGGTGAAAAAAGGAATTCTTTACGTGTTTATGTAGCATAACATACAACAAGACACAGTCAAAAGTATGAATTATAATATAAGTACATTTCCAAGAAACCATTGTCACTACATAAAGTAACTCACCCTCGAGAGAGCAACAAAAAACACAACATGGGGAATACAACTTTGAATCACCCTCACATTTGCCATTTTATATTAGTTTAGCAAATCACTAACCAATGACACAAGTCAACCATCAAAATTTTTACTTCGTAATTTGTGTCTACCATCCTTCTAATTTCCAAAAATTATATAATCTAAGTTAGTTGTCCTTATTTGTGAAAACACATACACTTTACTGAATGGAGAAACATGGGAACATATGAAACCTCTAACATCAATGATCAAACTTCACCAAAACCTGTGGCTATCCAAGACAACCCCACAATACAAACAAAACTATCTCATCTCATACCATGTGACTTTGAATGTGCATTGAAAAGTAAGGGAACTTGAAAATGGGAGATGTTACAATCACAGAAAGAGCAGTCGATGGCTTTTTGGTTTATCACTGGCTAATGATCCATTCTCAAAGAGGATCCAACGTGTATTACACCATCACAAACTATTTAGGGGGCAGAAATCTTTTTCAAGAAAGCACAACAATTTTGCTAAAAGACCACTTCAAGACGTATGTGTACCATATCAAGGTTATACACTGAAATTTTTTGGTTCCACCTTGCAAGTAATTAACCATAGCCTTTATTCCATTTTAAATGTTTGCATTCCAAAAGTTTCAGAATGTGATCACAGAATGTGATTTCTGATATTTCCCACATAGAAATATCATTTAAGAAATGCCAACATTTGCTGAAAGTGTTTGGGTGACCGTGGAATTATGATTAAGTAATCAAACCTCCAAGGTGTGACCAACTTCAACCCCCCCCCCCCCTTCCCTTCTCCGGCATACCAATTCTGCTCACATGGTTAGGTTTTTCACAATCCTGTCGAAAAGCAGCTCATGCAGCTTACATGAAGGGAAAGTAACATTGCAATGTAAATGAGCCAATCCTAAAGCAGCAAAAGCTAGGAAATTGTTAGCAAATTACCGAGTTAGTTGTCAAATTTAAATGTAAATATATTTTGAGTGTGACAAATTGTAGTTAACTGCTTTTACAGATTATATTCTGGATGTGATTACAGACGTTAGTAAATACAAAGTTTATAATATAAAATAAAAATATATTCTGGTCACTCCCTTCCAAATGATAGAAAATGGAACAAATTAACAAACTGTGAACAGCTCGAAATATATACACAAATCACAGATATTATCAAAATTATAGAAAGTGAGACATGAAACAGTTCCAATAGTAGCTTTATGAAATGCATCATTCATTATTGATGACCCTCGACAATTCCTGTTGCCATGCATGGTTGACATGGTGATGAAAACTTAAATCTTGGCTACCAAAAAATTGAAAATTATTATTTTACTCGCCAGAAAAATATCAACACTATGTCTCACCTGGCGACCAAAATAAAAGTTTGTTTTGAATCAGAAATGAACTGAAAATATCTATATATTTATTCTTCTGTTCTTTACTGCCCAAAAATTACTGGCAATCCTAAATTCGAATTTTTACGCCACAATTTTGTCCCCACATGGTGCTGAGTCAATATGTATGATATCATATCACTGAGCAACAGTATCATATGGACATATGTACACGTAGTCACATTTGCGCATGTAATACATGCAGAGAGCGGTGCTCGAAAAAAGTATGATCATTTTCCTATGAAAATGATTATATTCAGGTGCGGACTGGGGGTTCAAATTCCATTGGTCGAGTTGCAAGAAAATGGTGACAATTAAGACGGATTGAACAGGGGGAAAATCTGAGCCCCCGGTGGGCCGCTCCGGCAGTTTTTCACGCTTTGTGAGGCATATTAGACACTATATTGAAGCAAGGGGTGTGGCACCAGGGCGGGGGGCATCGGTCATTGACCGATGGACTGACTGGCCAGTCCATTCTTTACCATATTGTTTGCATTGTCGATCAGTCTCCACTTTCGATAATTGTTTTGTGGTTTTGAAAATAAAAAAAAGTTGTCATTAAAGTATGAAGTTAAATTATTCATGCAGGGGCGAAGAAGGGTTTTTTCATTCAAAATGATCATTTAAAACAGTTTAGTTAGTAGTGGTGAGTAACTTAACAATTTTGGTGATCAAAATTTTGGAAATGAGGGAAGACGGTCCCCAGTTTTTTCTGAGATGGCAACCACAAACTTAACGCAATTGTCAAGGGTTGTTGATGAATAAAAAACTCAAATTGAATTCATGAAAAATGGGTTTAATCCATCAGAAAGAGTACTTGTATTTATGCCAGGATACACGAGGTTGATCTTAGTTCAATATCAAACATATTTCGGAAAAAGGAAAAGAAATGAGAAAAAATGATGAGTGAATATAAATGCTTTGGTTTGATGTTTAACAGCACCGCGACAGTCAAGAGTCAAATGTGCCAAGAGGGTGTTAAAAACTAAGGTGCTTGAGTTAGGACAGAGAGGAAAGATACAGGGAAGGAGGGAGAGGTGGATAAGGGAAAGAAGTTAAGGTAATTAAAGGAAGGTAAGGCAGAGAATGAAAGAAAAGGGAGGTTTAGATCAGGTGGAATAAATTGCTCTTGTGGAGAAAGGTGATGAAGTTGGAGGTAGGATTGTTCTTGAAAAGATCGGATATTGAGATGGAGGGGGAGAGGTGTGATCTGGATTTTAGGTAGTATATAAATATCAATATAAATCAAATGAAATCAATTGCCAAACCTACTGGTACACTGCAGAGTGGCAAATAGATTAGGGTTGGAGAGCACAGTAGGATTGGAAGGTAAGATTGGAATGGAAAGTAAGATTGGAATGGAAGGTAAGGAACAGGAATGGAAGGTAGAATTGGAATGGTAAATAGATAGCAAAAGAAAGTACTGTAGAACAAAGATAAAAAGTAAACTAGGAAGTAGGAATGGAAAGTAGAACTGGAATGTAAAGTATTAACTTGGAATGAAAATTATTAACTATGAATGAAAAGCATTAACTACTGAATGAATAGTATAAACTAGGAATGTATTAACTAGGAATGAAAAGTATTAACTAGGAATGAAAAGTTTTAACTGGGAATGAAAAATATTAATTAGGAATCAAAAGTATTAACTAGGAATGAAATGTATTAACTAGGAATGAAAAGTATTAACTGGGAATAAAAAGTTTTAACTAGGAATAAAAAGTATTAACTAGGAATGAAAAGTATTAACTAGGAATGAAAAGTATTAACTAGGAATCAACAGTATTAATTAGGAATCAAAAGTATTAACTAGGAATGAAAAGTATTAAGTGAGGAAAGAAAAGTATTAATTAGGAATCAAAAGTATTAACTAGGAATGAAAAGTATTAACTACGAATGAAAAGTATTAACTAGGAATCAAAAGTATTAACTAGGAATGAAAAGTATTAACTAGGAATCAACAGTATTAACTAGGAATCAAAAGTATTAACTAGGAATGAAAAGTATTAACTAGGAGTGAAAAGTATTAAGTGAGGAAAGAAAAGTATTAATTAGGAATTAAAAGTATAAACTAGGAATAAAAGTATTGATTAGGAATCATAAGTATTAACTAGGAATGAAAAGTATTAACTGAGGAAAGAAAAGTATTAACTGGGAATGAAAAGTATTTACTGGGAATGAAAAGTATTAACTAGGAATGAAAAGTATAAACTAGGAATGCAAAGTATTATCTAGGCAAGAAAGGTATTAACTCAGAATGAAAATTATTTACTAGTAATGAACTAGGAAAGAAAAGTAATGCGGAATAATGAATAAAATAGTACTGGCAAGTAGGACAGGAATGGAAAATAGAACAGGAATGAAAGGTAAACTAGGAATTACAAGTAAACTAGGAAAGAAAAGTAAACTAGGAAAGAAAAGTAACAAGAAAGTAAAATAGTAATGGCAAAAAGGTCAAGATTGAAAAGTAAAGCAAGAATGAAAAGTAAACCAGGAACAGAGAAAAAACAATTGCAAGTAGGATGGGAATTTAAAGTAAATTAAAAATAGAAAGTAGATTAGGATTGGAAAGAAGAGTAGGATTGGAAAGTACAATACAAACAGAAAGTAAGATTACTTTTCCTTAGGGTTACTTTTTAATTACTTCCAAATTGTTCATTCAACTCTTTATTCCAAGCTCTTTGTATTTGTTTCATTTCCATATTATAAACTAATATCTAAACCTAAATCATTACAGTATTTTCTTGTATGTTTACAAATGTCATAACAGATAAAATACTGAATTACCAATGCAAAAATACACTGTAGTAAATCCTATTATGGACATGACTTACACGAGTTACAATGAAATGCGTACATGGCATGCTTTCAACAATGAAAACCCAACAGCAATATTTCGCCAACTGAAACCAGTAAGAATACTTTCGAGAAAAAAAGCATTGAAAGACAATGACTGCAAAAATGATTTCACATTACACATATACCGTGTGCACAAACTACAGGATCCGTGGATACATGAAATAAGTGGTGCATCTGATGGTCAAAGGTCATGCACAGAAAATATTAAACATTCACTACTCACAATAGTTTTAAGGAGGCTAATGAAATGCCAATGAAGAGGTCAGGGGTCAGGTGCCAAAGGTTGTTATTGTTCAAATATCTGTGAGTTTGTTACATGGTGAAAAAATAAAGTAGTATGATAAAACTGGTAGATTATTCAACAGTACAATAAAAGTAAGACATTAAATAAATTATTGGCAATCTAATACTGTTGCCAGATGTAAGTAAGGCTATGACATGATATGATGATATAAAAACCATTAGCCTTGTAAATAGGGATTCATGAATTAAGAAGTTGACTATCTCTCTTAATCTAACTGGAGCACACATTTGTGTGACAAGGTAAGAAACCCAATTGCCTGTCATGCATTAAACAATTCTAGTGAAAGTGATTAACAAAAAAGTTATTATTCTATAAAGAAAGATTATTTTCATATGCCATCCAGTAAGAAACCTGATCATAATAGAAGCTCTTTATATCAATAATGTATCAACACAATTATTATATTTGTCTTTGTCTAATATGTCAAGTGTTTTATCCTATTATAATCATGTTTGTAATCAACAATGCTATCAGCATTTAGTCAGTTCCCAGCCTCGCATTAATGAAGTCCTGAGACATAATTCTCTTCGCACAGGACTCCGCCATCTTTCAGAATTTCGCAGTTTTTGCGAAACTGATTACTTGATGACACGGTCTTCTATCACGTGGGGTGTCAACTGACAATGATAGCAGTAAAGATAGTAAGCTAGGTGGGAGTACTTAAGTGTTTTTCTGACCATCTGAATGTAATTTCCAGCCAGGTCCATAAAATAAAAAATTAATTCAATTGGCTTAATTCATTAAATTGCTATCATAGTAAATTACCAAAAAATCTCAACTTAACATTTTGTCAGAGGAGGCAGAGTCCAATCCATAGTTCATGCTGATGAAAATTCATACCAATAGGCCTACAAAGCAACAATGTGTTTACAGGAAGTACATGAAATCATGGATTTGTTATTTGGGATCAGTAATCTATGGTGAAATGGTATTTTAGCAGTATAAGCAAATATAAATGTATTTCACCCTATGAATTATAGCAGAATAATAGTGAAAATACTACTGCACAGGCTAAATTTGAGAAAATCAGTATTGACACCACATTATGCATACACCAAGGTTTTAATTATTAAAACCCTACATACACTGAGTGTATTCAATTGGGTCAAGAAGCTCTGTCGTCACTAAATATCATTCATTTTATTCTGAATTTGATATAAAATTAAGATTCCCATGTAATCTTAAGTATATACTGTTTGTTATTTCAAAGAAACACGTTACCAGGGGATTACGAAGGGTTTGTGGTTATTTCGTGCGAACGCCATTTCATACTGTATGTATACAGCATGCATATGCTGACATGCAAGATTATGATACAGATAAAAACATGTGACTGCACATTGTCCAATAATGATATGGATCATACAATATTAGCAAAATCAACAGAGGTCCTCTAAACATAGATGCAAAACTTGCAAACCCCTGACCGGATTCCTCTGATTTTCATGCTTATTTTCATAAATTTAGATAGAAATGGAATTTTCCTATCACATATGTAAAGATAGTATGGGCCCAAGACTGGAATTGTGGTTTGTGACCACGTTTTTTGGCACACGCTTTCCCAAATATAAAATTTTCTGATTTTCATAATTTTTTGCTCAAATTATTTCTTCAATTGTTAATGGATAGTATTTTCAACCCTTTATCTGCCTAATTTTCATGTATTGATAACGTTTTTTGTCATAACAAAGCTGTAATCACCTTCGAAAAACAGCATGTTTCAACTCATTATATATTCATAAATCCAAGTGGGCGGAATACGCACAGAAGAGAATAAGCGACGTTTCGCAAGGCTGAGAACTGACCGCATCAGCATAATTACTTAAAGTATAAATTAAAAATATCTTGCGATTGCCAGTATTGTACATTACTGCCATCAACAACACCTTCGTCATTTATATCAACATCCTCACCAACACCACTGTATTCAAGTTATTGCCCTGAGTATCATGTGAGGATCATTTCTAATAGAATTATAACATAATCTTCTCTTTATCCCACTCACCAGAATAATTGTACCATATTTTGTTTACTTCAAAATCAACACCAATGTTGCATATCAATTATTTCATGGAAAACTGAAAAGGCATTATTTTTCTGTTAAAATATGAATGAAATTATACATCAAAGGAATTAAGTAAGACAATTAGATGCATGGTTACTCCAACAAAAAGGATGAAGGGGAAATCAAAAATTGTCTTGTCCAATTATTTTCAAGAGTATATTAATAACAGAAGTTTACAAAATAGTATACCAAACTAAATAAGAATTAATACTTGAAATTTGTTGAACTGAAGCAACTGAAGTTTCCAGATAATAATGTCAATGAATACAATACAAAATACAGCAAAATCAAAAAATAGAATCCAATAGTAGCAATATGTATTCAAAGGGAATTAATGATTAAATTTAAATATATATATATATATGTTATTAAGATACGTGCACAGGAAGTCATCTTTTTTCCCTCTTTCACACCTAAATTGCTTACTAAAGGCAACAAGGATGATAAAAGGTAGCCCCCTACCCAGCGGTCATAATTATTGACAACTTTTCAAACATATATGGTTTCATAGAAATTAGATTATATACTTCAAACTGATGGAAAATTACACAGATACCCTTCTGTCTCAAGAAACAAGAAGAAGAAAAACATTACATTAAGGGAAGAGAGAGGAGGGGTGGAGAGATCAACACCAGAAAATGCTATTTTATAACAATAAGTTAAGTTTCATTTTGGTTTAAATTTCTCAATAGCTGAGATTACATGAGATATCCACGGACATTTGATAGAGCAATTTTAATGCACTGGTGAATGAAGACTACCAAGAAGATTTCAAATATTCTTTTCCAATTTACATAAAATATCAGTATATGTATATACACAAATATATGTATATATATATATATATTGGGGTAAACTTCCACCATTTGGGACCAACTTTTGAGTCAGTCTGCCCTAGTGCCTTGCCTATGTGTTCTATCGCTTTTGATAGAAGTCATTGCATCAAATGGTCCAATCAAAGACCACATGGCAATGGTGACAATGTAATTTATAATATTGTCTGGAAAGAAAAAAAACTATTTTGGGTACTCAAACAGGCATATCTATCAAATCTATAATGGCAAAAGTGCATTATAAGCACGTTTCTATTAGAGGTTTAGGTTCACGCTGCTTAGTGACATGTTAACATCTTAAGGAAATAGTGTCAGAGAAGTTATGTCACAAACGGGGAAAGGAAAGTATTTATGTATGTCTTGCAAGGTGAAGAAAGAGTGCTGGAGGTTCAAATGTCTTGGGGAAAGTGCATTGAATTCTATGAATGCTATGTGATGCCAAACATTTTCATCAGTCTGAAAATAAGAAATTCAAGTGTGCCTAGATGATAAATAAATAGGATGAATTGAAGACAACATTGCCTCATGTCGAAATTAACTCTTACATTTGCAGATCCAATTACACTTTCAACCATCTATACCAAGATTTTTTACTTCTTAATTTCCCTTTACCATCAAGACTATCCTAGTCAAAGTGTGATCTTATTTAGTCAAAATGGTTTTAAAGATCTGTGATCATTTTCTGAAAACCAACATTTTTTTACCTTTTAGTATCACCATGAAAACTTTCAATACAAGGAAATAATTTGGAGAACTATAAAATATAAAATGTGGGAGAAAAGCATACTGTAAAGGCAAGAGATGCATGCCTTGTTTGAAGCATGGAAGAGTTAAAGGAATATTCCCATAGTTTTTTGTAAAATTGTATTTGAAAAAACATACTTTTAGAGCCAATTTGGTACAAAAATCAAGTTGATATCAATCATATTCTATTTAGGAGATATGGATTTTTAAAGATTTCCCAATTGCATTTTAAAGTTTTTGTACAGCATGATGAATTTGTGTTTGATGATGTCATAGAGACAATTTCATTGCAAATGTTTATTATTTCTTTGAATGTTAATTAGTTGTTTTCTGCATGATTATACAATTTTCCAAAAGTTATTGAGGTAGGGTATATTTGGCAATGTACCTATACCTCACTTTCATTAATTTATTTTTCTAGCAGGTTTTACTAATAAAAAAGGATAATAGACTTTACTGAAATACATCAACTTTGTGGAGAAATGTGTTGCTGTGATGTCATACCGAGCCTTTTGGCTTTTTCTGTGAACCTTCAAAATTGAATTAAAGGTCACAAAATAAAAAATAAAAAAAACATAAGAATATTCCTTAAAAAAGTGGATTCAAGATGTCAGAATACTATATGATTGAGATTGAAGTAAGAATGTCAATCAAGATATTATAAATAGTAGTGAATACCTCTTTTTAAAACAACATTGTGCACTCACACTGAAGAAATTCTAAATGAAATGAAACTGTAATCAAGAAGGGGCAACACACAATGCAGTTAAGTACTTATCAATCACTTTATTTCAATCTCACAACAATCAAGTGAATGGAGGTGGTTTTAGTGTCAACAGCATACATATGACAAAATCATGCAAACTAAACTGGAGTGGTGTGCGTGACGATGCAGAATACTTACAGCCTCTTCAGCGATTGCAGCCCATGGAACGTGCCAGACGCTAACTCAGATATGTTGTTATTATTGAGGAATCTGCAGAGCGTGAGAAAGCATGGCGAAGGTTAGAAGCAAAACTATTCCATCACCAACCAACGCGCCTACAGCCAATCACAAAGCAGAGAATACCCGCAAGAAAAGGGAAAGAGATATCCCATAGGACCCACGTCATCCACCAAAAGATCACCTGGAATGCTGAGGAACATCTAAATATGATATTCCACCACCTCTTCTGGTATTTGCAGGATATTACAGAATTCTTCTAGCTAAATGAAAATTTGAAGCTGAAATTGTTGTTCCCATCACCATAAAAAATAGAACCATCTTGCACCCACTAATACCTGGCACCTGCTATAATTTCTTTTGCGATGAAAAGAACACAATTAATGAACACTATACATGAAAAAGTATACACCTCTCTAAACACCATTTGTAAAAGCATTATTATTATTTATTTTTTTAAACCTTCAAAGGTTGTAAAAAGATTATAAACTAATTGTTTTAAATGACAATCAGAACATTAAAAACATTTGCTCCAGGATCCCTCCAGCTTATACTCATCTTTTTGTCCATTTTTATTGATTGATCAGTCCACTGAGATGCAACTTAGTTCAGTTTTATAAACAATACCTTCAGAACCAAAGCAATGTGGCCAGTAGAGCTTGGTGATACTTAAGCAATATGGGTCCTGATTTACAACACAATACTAAAATTACTGATGACTATTCACAAATTGATGTTTTTTTCATATATTTCTGTGATCATATTTATTTTATCTATTTATTTTATTCCGGCATAACAGCATTTATATGCTGTGCCTTTTGTCCAAACTATGGTTACAAAGCGCAGGTAAAGATGATGCACCCGAGTTTACAATAAAATATACTGTAGCTAAAAGGTGTACAAGTGAGTTTTTAGAATTTTCTTAAAGGAAACTGTAGAACGAGCACTCTTAACTCTAGAAGGGAGACTATTCAAAACTATTCATTCATCACCGCCTCCAAATGTCTCAAAGGAAAGGGGATCTATCGTCCCATAAATAAATTTAGATGTGAATGCCGTTGTGCTGGTAACGTCACTTCCAGTTTTCAATTTTCTATATTGATTGCGAGAAATCTGCGATGTTATCGAAAAAACATGTCGGCCCTTATGTTCAGTTCGGGCGGATGTGTGATCGATAACATTCAGATTTCTCGCGATCAATAGGCAAAACTAAAAACCGGAAGTGATGTAACCAGCATGGCAGCATTCATTTCTGAATGTATTTGAATGATGCCTTTCCTTTAAACCCTATGAGATTTAAACAATCAATGATAAAAGTGTTTTCTGAAACAATCTTTTTTTAGTGTCCTTACTTGCTAGACAGCTGAAAACAAACATTTGTAAAGATGCATGTAACAACTCAAAATAACTATTCTTGGACACACAATGTCCTTCGTCAAATACACTGAAATGATTTATACTGCAAATTAAGCTTGGAGGATTAGAATTCTTTCATTTGACATTTACATGCTGAGATTTTGACAAAATTGCAGGAGAAAGGCTTTGGAATCTAGCTTTAAAACATTCATTTTCCATTAATTGACTGCAATGAAAGTTAAGCACACTATTTACCATGCATGTTAATACTTACAATTCTCATTCTTACTACTGCATATTCATTTCTACCTTTTTGCTATGCATTTATGCAAATGACATTCACATTTCTTGATTAGTTTTAACATTTATACCAATCAAAATAATCCAGCATCTGCAAATTAAACTAACACTATATCACTGCATTTCTACTTCAGAAGTTCAAATTTAAGAGAAAGTACAAGCCTCTTACTCATTTCTTTTACAATTTGTCTACTATTCCAAGGTAAGAGATTTAAAATTCTCCAATGAAAACTTGTCATTCAAAAGTAATATCTGATTCTGTTTGTCAATGTGACACATAGTAAAAAATCTCTGGAACATCTGCCCCAGCATCTCATTTGTGCAGATATGGGCTTAACCCTGAACTTATCAACTTTTTAAGCAAGGTGTGGAGAGTAACTCTGAAGCACCTGTTCTTGTTGGCTACACAAAGCTGTGTATTATGGTTACATTCCTGGTTGGAGGATATACAGGGAAAAACTCATCTGAACACAAACAGGTGAATAGACAGTCATTTGAATATGCCCAGGGGCATGTCATGTGCATATTAAAGGGCCACGCAGCCCCAAATTGAGGGCTTAAGTGCTTAAACATTCCTGCAGTGTGCGGTATCATCTCGTGCTTGTCAAGCCATTGTCATTGGTTCTGTTTTCTTCAGTCTCTGTTCACCCAGTACATTAACACACTAACACAGCATAGAAAATACAACTTACAGACTTACAACAAGGCCTAACATTAGGCCTAACAATATGTTACAGTAACAACAAATTTACAAAAGTTGGCAAACGGACTCAAGTTTGGCAAAATACGATCGCTAATGCAATGGATCCAAACGAAATTCACTATCCAGCTCAACTACAAAAGATGCCAAGATTTCCAAGAAAATACAATTAATTTAGGTGTGAAAACTTGATAACCAAGTGGTTTGTTTGTTCATTGCTCGCACACACAATCACCGACGCGATAAACTGTACAAAGTCAACTGAGGTCATTAAGTCATTTCAGATTTGAATATTAATATCAAAGATACATTTGTGGTACATTTGTGTGTTAAACTAGTGTATGGAATAAATGCGAGTCTTACAGAAAATCAAAGAAAGCGGAAAAGGCAGTGCCCTCTTTTTTGAGGCGTGTGGCCCTTTAACTGCTAAACACAAACTCGCTCATTACTTATTCATCGAAGTTTAAAAACTAGCTTCACCACATTTTCATTATGAGCATATCTCCACCCAATGGAGGTTACACTTAAGAACATGCGACTGACTAATTCCCTTTGCATTCTAAGAATTAAGTCAAAATCCATGCATACCACACCTCACATCCAACAGGAAAATAAAATGGCATTGTCCTAAATATAAAAACCTAGAATGTATCAGTCTCTTTAGGAATCTAAATAAAACTAAATTTCTGTAATTTTCAATTTGTTCACTTCCAGATGATCCTTAAATGAAATTCACTGTGATTCACCTAAGACTGCAAAGATTTCAAATCAAACTTTAAAATGTCAAAATAGACAAACTTGCTTCAGGTGCCTAGTGGGTGCTCTCTTGTTGGCTTATTTTGTGCATTACTGAACGAGGAGTTATGTGAAATATTTATATAATACTAATAATACATGTCAATCACATACAAGACATAATATTACAAAAAGGTTGGACAAATATTTCACATGTAAATTAGATTACATAATGTGGGAAAAGCATTCCATGTATGAAATTTCAAAAAAAATTACCACTTCTGAAATATATGATCCATGTTTGAAGAAAAATTCACAGACTTGCTTTGTAAATTTGTTATTTCAAGCAGTTTGACTGCATGTATAAATCGTAGTTGTCACTTTCCCTATATATTTCAATGTGTCCAGCCCAAGTCACCTGATCCCAAAATCCATCTCCAATCACAAACAAAGAGTTGTTTTCAAATATAATTTCCATCAATGATATTGCCCAAAGAAATTTGTGGTTATGTACGATGTGGTCAAAACATATGTGCCAATCTTTTAAACTAGCTTGGAATCGATGTTTGCCCCTCCCCTTATAGAGGCCTCCACCACCTCCTGTGAATTAAAAACACTTTTAACAGTAAAGAACCACATTTAAATCTGAACTGGCAGCGAATTAACCAGTGAATCTTTAACATGACAGCAAGCAAAACAGTAACTTACAATGTAACTGTCAAGACTTAAACTTTTAAGGCAATGGTGACCTGACTTTACTTGCATGCCTTTGTCTATAAACATCCTCATATCAGACAGCCAAGTTTATTTTTTGCTGTTAAATTTTGCAGAACCTGACATGACATTCAAAGAACTACAAAAGCATAAAAGCAAAAGTAGAATTGTTTTAAAACTTCTGGAAAAATCATGGAAATCTCATAACATTCCCTCGAAATAGAAGAAGCAAAATTCAACAATTTTACAAGTTTGAATTTTCTGGCATTAATACAACATGCAAATGAGATACGTCATCTCTGAAGCAGGTGTCCATTGTTTTCTTTCAAATCTCTTCTACAATAGTTTGAAGGAAAGCACCAGATCCATTTTTAATTTCCATCAACAAATACCTCTTAAATACAATCCCTTTGCTGTGCAGTGTAACAGTTAATCATGGTCAGCTGATGCCTTTCTATCAATCACATTCTAGTATTCTTACTCCATATGAACGAAGAGTTTTTGATAACCAGGTTTGAAATTGGAGGGGTATGGTTTATAAACGTGAGGGGTGGGTACTGGCCACTTGGTCCCTTCTGGATATGTCTTTGCCACTGGAGATGTGTCACAAGTAGAAGAATTTGAAGAACAACTTTTGTAGGTTTTGCAAAAATTAACCAGTACTTTATTTCAAAACAGCAATCATTAAAAATATTGGCACATTAATCAGCTAAAAGTAAATGTGCCTGGTACAATAATGCAGACACTTCTACTGGGGGTATTCAATAATTCTATTAGGTAAAAATCTCTAAGCATTGATAGTGACAAGTGATAGTGATAGTGATAGTGATAACCAGGTTTGAAATTGGAGGGGGTATGGTTTATAAACGTGAGGGGTGGGTGGTACTGGCCACTTGGTCCCTTCTGGATATGTCTTTGCCACTGGATATGTGTCACAAGTAGAAGAATTTGAAGAACAACTTTTGTAGGTTTATGCAAAAATTAACCATATGGAGTAAGAATACTAGAATGTGATTGATAGAAAGGCATCAGTGGAGATTCTTTAGTGGTCTTAACTATGTCTGAAGTTTTTTGCATCAATTTGTTTGTCATGAGTTGCTTCTCTTACTGCAGCTTTTAGAAAGAGGTGTACCTTCTTAAACCTCAGGGTGTACCTTCTTAAACCTCAGGGTGTACCTTCTTAAACCTCAGGGTGTACCTTCTTAAACCTCAGGGTGCACCTCCTTAAACCTCAGGGTGTACCTCCTTAAACCTCAGGGTGTACCTCCTTAAACCTCAAGGTGTACCTCCTTAAACCTCAGGGTGTACCTCCTTAAACCTCAGGATGTACCTCCTTAAACCTCAGGGTGTACCTCCTTAAACCTCAGGGTGTACCTTCTTAAACCTCAGGGTGCACCTCCTTAAACCTCAGGGTGCACCTCCTTAAACCTCAGGGTGTACCTCCTTAAACCTCAGGGTGTACTCCTTAAACCTCAGGTTGTACCTCCTTAAACCTCAGGGTGTACCTCCTTAAACCTCAGGGTGTACCTCCTTAAACCTCAGGGTGTACCTCCTTAAACCTCAGGGTGTACCTCCTTAAACCTCAGGGTGTACCTCTTTAAACCTCAGGGTGTACCTCCTTAAACCTCAGGGTGCACCTCCTTAAACCTCAGGGTGTACCTCCTTAAACCTCAGGGTGTACCTTCTTAAACCTCAGGGTGTGCCTTCTTAAACCTCAGGGTGTGCCTTCTTAAACCTCAGGGTGTGCCTCCTTAAACCTCAGGGTGTGCCTTCTTAAACCTCAGTGTGTGCCTTTTTAAACCTCAGGGTGTACCTTCTTAAACCTCAGGGTGTACCTTTTTAAACCTCAGGGTGTACCTTCTTAAACCTCAGGGTGTACCTTCTTAAACCTCAGGGCGCACCTCCTTAAACCTCAGGGTGCACCTCCTTAAACCTCAGGGTGCACCTCCTTAAACCTCAGGGTGTGCCTTCTTAAACCTCAGGGTGTACCTTCTTAAACCTCAGGGTGTACCTTCTTAAACCTCAAGGTGTACCTTCTTAAACCTCAGGGTGTACCTCCTTAAACTTTAGGGTGTACCTTCTTAAACCTCAGGGTGCACCTCCTTAAACCTCAGGGTGCACCTCCTTAAACCTCAGGGTGCACCTCCTTAAACCTCAGGGTGTACCTCCTTATACCTCAGGGTGTACCTTCTTAAACCTCAGGGTGTACCTCCTTAAACCTCAGGGTGTACCTTCTTAAACCTCAGGGTGTAAATCCTTAAACCTCAGGGTGCACCTCCCTAAACCTCAGGGTGTACCTCCTTAAACCTCAGGGTGTACCTTCTTAAACCACAGGGTGTACCTCCTTAAGCCTCAGGGTGTACCCTCTTAAACCTCAGGGTCTGAACAGCATTAGACCCCCGGATTAGACCCTGCATTGGACAAAACTCAAAGAATCAAGACGGCAGTAAATCCCTTAAGAAATTATATTTTTCTCTCCTCTGTCTGAAAAATAGGACCTTTACATTCTTACATTACAAACAAGCAATAAGTGTTAGGATTTAACTACCGGTTTCAGCTTCTGTTGTATTTCCATGTAAACTATACTTTATTGATGGTAAAAGAATCATTATGAAATATGGAATTTATTGCCTAATAATATGAAGGGAATAATCATCCCTGACCTATCAGACACAATAGGAACACCTTTTAACTTATTAAAATGGCCCCTAAGATGAACCTTTAAAGTACCCAAATTCCACCCATTGAACATTCACCATGAACTGTGACATTCTTTAACAAGAGACCACATCACCTGTCACTTGTAATACTTATGTGCCTCCCTTTGACAATTGTATCTGTCAACTTCTAATCTAGGCAATGATTTACATGTTATTCAATGGACATTTGGAACCTAAGCAAATCAAATACTTTTAAACCTGTCAGCATGTTATACACTTTGATGCAGTCTTTATCATGCCATACTTTATAACGTGGTATTTACAAGTTCTGCAGTTTCATTGGATTCAGTGCTACATTATAAGCCAAGTTCAAATTCTTCCAGACACTGAAATCCCAAATAACAATGGCCATATGGGACAATCTTACACAGGGCGGTGACTTTTTGTCTAATTCGAAAAGCTATTACGAAGGAAAAATCATAATGAATCTGTGAACCAACAATTATTTTTTTAGAAATGGCTTTTTCCATTGAAATTTTCACAATTTTGGGAGCTTTCCTTAAATTCTGGGCAATTTTCTTTGATTTTCATAAAATTGTATTCATTCCTGGACAATTTTGGGAAATCTCCTTCGTTGTTTTGCACAAGGTTTCTGCCTGGCTATATAAGACCAGTGCCTAAGTATATTGTCATTATCATGTCCCAGATATCTATCCCAGTCAAAGGTATTTGGCCGGCTGGGAGGCTGCTGCCCTCCAGCCCCCACCCCCTTCCCGCCTTGTACAACCAAGTATTGAGGAAGATGGAATTAGGTTCTTTAAAGAAAGACCCTCAAATTGGACCTTTTATATGCAACAGGGTTATTGTGGGACTAGTGGGGCCTAAGAGGATTATTTCTTTATATTTAATCAACCTCTTTGGAAAATGTTGGCACTACCTCTAAATAAAAATGAAGATGCTACAAAGGCGTCAACTAGCCAAAACTGCACTTTAAGGGTTATAATTTATCTCAACATTTTTAGTGTCATATAATCATCTGTTGCCCTTCTCCAAAATGAGGGTAAATGTCCACTTTGTTTTTGATCGAAATAATGTAAGTTATAAGTGAAACAGAACTTAATGCAATTTTCCCAATCTCTTTCCTACATGTTGACCTAAATTCATCAGATTTCCAAAAAAAGTAAATGACCACAAAAGTTAAAGACATTCATATTCTCCACGATTAATTTTAGTTTCTTAAAATCTCACCCAAAGGAGTTAAAAGGTCACCTTTAACTATATGAGGGTGACCTTTTTTAAGAATAAAATGACGTTAGTTGGAGATAAATGAACCATTAAATACTGACACCTGTTCACTTGAAATAGTTGTGTGCTTCCTCATTTGCCAACATTTTTGTTTATCTTGGCAAAGGCTTACCAAAACTGACCTGTTAGCTGACATGGAAGTCCCACATTGTCCCCATCTTGCATACATTTTATATCTTGATGTCTAAAATTTGTTGTCAGTGATACTAAATATTTTAGTGTGGGATAAAAGCAACCCTTAATAAATAAGATTTTTTACACCAATCAAGGCTAAGGGTGGGACATATTCATTTCACTCTTTACAATTCTATGAAAAGGCACTCCCTAGCATTATTTTTTTTTTTAATTCAAGCAAATGAATACCTCAGCATGATCAAAATATATCACACACATAAGTCACCTCTAGATTTTGGGGTACATTTCTTTGTTATACCCAAATGACACAAACTAGCCTATTTAACTGAATGAAGCATGAAAGGCCATTTTCCAATCCATTTCAAAATATTAACTATTTTAACTGATCAGGATTCAAAATCCTTTCATGTGATACCCATGGTGTAAAACCACTGAGCCTATACACCACTTAATGTTTCAAAAGTCAATCCTCTCTTCAATGATGTCACTCCAGGTAATTCAAAGAAAATACAGAAATTATCAAAAACAATACAAATACAGAAATTATCAAAAACAATACGGATGTCAATAGTTCTTATTGTATAAGGTACTTCTGAAAATGTTTTTGACAGTTTCCTTAACAACAGCTTTATTGTTGAAATTATCAAAGATCAAATTAGTTCATGATCCAGTATAAATTTTCTTGGACATTTCAAAGAAAGAGACAGGTCAACAATAAGTTTTTCTTTAAAATCTTGCTTTATCACTCCAAGAAATTCTCAATGCAATTTTGTTCTCATCAAAACAAAATCTAACTTTTGGAAGTTACTTATTTTTTCATGTTTCAGAGAATTGACAAGAAATGTTTGTTTGCTTCATAACAACTCTAACTGACATATTTATTGGCAATTGTCTCACGCCATGAAGATATGCAAGAAACACGACCTTTGACCTACAAATAACTCATATTTCCTGTCTTTATTATGACAAATGGAAGTGATTCTCTCATGATGGTTAGAAACAATTGTCAAAACATTCCCTGCTTCTGGGTTAACTTGAACTCGTTACAATTCATATGCACCACACAAAGGCCTTTCACTAAAAGAAAGTAGGAACTTATGGGAACCAATTAATGCCCTCAAAATTTTAAACACAGACCAACAATTTGAATGTGTTCTCACTTGCGCACGAGCATGCAATCAGATCCACTGCAGGCAATCAGGTCCACCAAATTTTTACTATGAGAACGCTGACCATATCTGATCGCATTCGATTGATCTTGATCTAGTCAGGAGTAGAATCATGATCCACAGCAGGGGATCAGATCCACAGCAGGGGATCAGATCTACAGCAGGGGATCAGATCCACAGCAGGGGATCAGATCCACAGCAGGGGATCAGATCCACAGCAGGGGATCAGATCCACAGCAGGGGATCAGATCCACAGCAGGGGATTAGATCCACCGATGAGATTATCAAAAACGTTTGTCAATTGTATGACTCACCCCTGATACCCCCAGCAATGTCAGTCAAAGGTGAGTCATTGGCATATGAAATAGTGACACACATGTGCATCATTGTCAGTCACCAGAGTGATTATATGGTGGGTCAATTCACTTCAGACCCATTGACTTTGTACAGAGGTGATTGATTTGAAGTAAGTCATTTCACAAAAATGTCAGTCACCTAAGTGACTGAGGGGTACGTCGATGTACATGTTTTGTCAACCCACTTGACTCACCTTGTCCGGGGGTGTAGTGGTGAGTCACACAATTGACAGTTGCAATAATATGTTGCAAAAACCATTCACTGAATGAAGATAATTCTAATGCGAATATAAGACACTTCAGATAATTTACATCATTTACAAGATTCAAACAAATTATCATATCAATCATATTAGTATTTTATAAAGAAAGAAAGCAAATACATTGTAAAAAATATCCAAGCATACTTACAATCTCTCCAAAGATGGAAGGTTACTGAAGGCATTAGGAACAACTGTTGTGAGGTTATTGTTGTACAAATAAAGTTGTTCAAGAGAATCAAGCCCTTCAAATGCTCTGCTATCTATGTCTGATATTAGATTTTTAAATAAATATCTGCAGGGAAAAAAAAAGTGAGAAGAATTACTTTTATGAATCCAACAGCATACAGAATACTTCAAACTGTATGCAAACCATCAAAAAGAAAATTAAACTGCAGGATCAAAATTGTCTGCTCTTAAAATTATACCAAAACTTCAAATTTATATTTCATTGTATACAAGTAGGACTGTAAATGAGTGTTTTATAATCTGTTTAACATTTAAATACTTGGTGGCGGTATCAGTAGAATTTTTGAGAAATATTTGTTACTCTAAATTAACATTACAGCCGCTTTAAACATTTACCTGGCATTAAGGGGAAAATTAATCATGAAAGGAAAAAAGGGAAATCAATTCTGGTCCAATTGTACATTTTAGTTAGTTTTCAAATTTATTTTTTTTCTCTTTAAATTGTAAATGAAATACATTTTGAATTGTTAATCATGAAAATAAAAAATATTTTTGTTTACATAAATTTCTTTTCATTCAACTTCTGTTTAAAAAACTCATTTCATACAGTTACACACAGACATTTCATGTAAACAGCAACCATTATTTACACAACCCCTTAAAATGTAACCAAAATAATCATACCTGGTAAAGCAAACATTTATTCTCATCTAAATGAAAACTTGAGTAACAATTTTCAGGAATCAGCAATTTTTAAGAAAATAAATCATACAATATACAGGAAGTGCATACGTGACATGATGTCACTTCCTGTTGTTTAAATTTCTGAAACCAGTTACTTCCACAGGACATGAAAACTGTATAAATAATATCCATTGAGATTTAAGAAACATGATATTGGGTACTTCAACATTCTTATTTCTCTTACTATTTTCAGCATTCAGAACTGTGGGTACGAGGAAAGAGGATTTGAAATTAAATTTGATTGATATAATCGCAAAATAGATTAAAAAAAGCCTTGCTGGGGTAAATATAATCTTAAGCCCTAAAAAATGTTGGGCTTTCTGCACTCATGAGCAGCAAAAGAATAACTCGCCTATACATACATTACCAAAATACAATAATTTTTGATAAGACTGGTGAACATGCTTTGGTTCTTACCATTTTTTTTAAGATAATGTGACACAAGTAAATACTTACAAATATTCAAGTCTTGGCAGACCTCTAAAAGCTCCATTTTGCAGTCTTTTAATTTGGTTATTATTCAATAGTAGTGTAGTTAGTTCTGGCAAGTTATCAAACGTTCCAGGAGGTATCTCTCTTATCTGATTGAATCTTAAATCCCTGCAATAAAGAAAATAGAAAAGAAAACAGTGTTGATAGCTTCACATTCAGAAATATTTGTAAACAATGTGAATCATTCCAAGATCAGTGAGACACTGTTTTTGTTTTGTTTGACAAACACAAAAAGATGAGAACATTGCTGTGAGAAAATGGAGGTGTATGAGATCGCTTTATTAAAAAAAAGTGGGGGGACAAAATCTTGCTAAGATGCAAAAAATCACCATACAAACTAAGTTACAAATTCAGAAGAAAAAAAATAGTGGGGGAAAAGTGCCCCTTTTGCCCCCCCCTCCCTCTCCCCCCACCGCCCTCTTAAATCCTGCTCATGGATGGGTTCATCAGTCATGCAAGTTCATCTAATATGACAGAGGACAATCAAAACAACAAATGGTGAAGAAAGTATTCAAAATTCTATAAAAAAAATTGCTACGAGTCTCAAAAAAATTACTTTTCGTGCATGGTACTGAAAAGCTTTGGATACAAATGTTCAAATTAATCATAATTATTTCTTATGAATACTTTTAATTTTTCAACAGCATCAGTACCAAAAATTATACCTTTGTTATTTCAAAATTCCCTTGGCTTTTAGCAACAAAGACCTCTTTTCAGTCGGTCCTGAATTCCTCAAACTTCTATCAGATTTATGCGAAATGGATGAAATCAGATCAGAAATTCCATCAGATCTTTCTTTATGGTCCTCAAAGGTCTTTTGTGTATTTTATATAGCTGTGATTTATGACCACATCAATGAAAAAAAAAAAAAAAACTTCTTCAACCTCAGAAAGTTTTAATTCATTTTCTATAAAGTTGACAGTTGTTTTAAAGGAATATTCCAGTGAGTTTTCATTATCATGATAAGGACTATTAGAAGATTGATTGTTAAAATTGTGTAAAAATCATGTTGATATCTTTTTCTGTTAAGAAGTTATTGCATTCAAAGTTTGTATGAGTGTGTAGAGTGTGATGTCATGAAGGCAAACCCAGTTAAATTTGCGTGTATTTTTTTGAAAATTGATTTTAAATTACAAGAATCTTTTTTTTTTTTTAATTATGGAAACAGGAAATAACATACACTTTATAAGAACATGCTTTGCCCATCTGCTCATGAACCTCCACTCTCAAGTAAAAGAAAAATATTTTTTTGTTAAATACATAGGAATTGTCTTTGATCTGCCTTTATGACATCACACTGTACACTGTAAAGTCACACTGATGAAATCTTTGAAATACATAGGAATTGTCTTTGATCTGCCTTTATGACATCACACTGTACACTGTAAAGTCACACTGATGAAATCTTTGAAAACCAGAATAAGATATCACCATGGTTTATACATCAATTTGTTTCTTTAATAGCTCTATCACATATAGAGCCTATGAATATGAAAATTCACAAGAATATTCTTTTAAGAAAGTAAGTTTGTTGATGCATTTTTAAACTAAACTCGTCTCCACACCAGTAATATTTATACAAACTTCTTACAAAATCAAAATTCATTGCCTCCTAAAGACGATATCAAGGTTCTATTAAAATTCTTTTTCGTCTTTTTATCATCTCTATTAACCCTTACTCTACCACGCAGCGATAGTATCACCGTTTTCAAACCATCTTTAAAAAAAAAAAAAATCGGGACTTTGCCACAGTCCAATAGGAGTAATCTTGGTATCATTTGAAAGTACTCGAATATTTCTTTCACAAAATGTTACTGTTTTATAGGGGTCATATTACAGAAATTTGAGAAAAAGGGTAAAACTCAAAAATTGCTAAAAATGTTTGTTTTTTCTTCTTTCTAATCTTTCATTAAATTCAAGGTCACATTTTTGCTCCAGAATCTAACACGCAAGCCCTAAGACATGATAGTATTGATTTCTGGTCTAATTTTAATAATCCCTACCTGCAATCTTTTGTTCAGGAGAAATTTCTTCAAAATCTTAAAATTTCTGCCATTTTTGACCAGCTTTTCCTTTAAAAATTTGTGTACCCAAACCGTACATCGCACATGCTTTGTTGAACAGTGCTTGAAAGTTCCTTTCATTTGATATATAAATAAAGGTATACCCCCTCTATTTATAACCTTTCCTAAAAGAATTATATTTCACCTTTCCAATTTGAACAACTACGTGGTGCGAGGAAATGTACTTGGCTAGCACGCGAGCACTCCAGGTTCGAGTCTCACCATGACGTGACCACTGCGTAATTATTTTTCTGCTGCTTTCAGGGGTCTTTTGACCGTAAACATTTTTGATGTTTTTTCATCTTTCCTTTCTTTCTAAAAATTATAGATTAGTATCATTGGAAAGAAAATTTCATACAGAATCTAAATATGTAACAAAAATCTCTGTTTTTTTTTAATATTGACAAGAAGTTATACTTCTGCAAAGATTGACCATTTGATTTGTTAACCAAATTTAGCCGAAAATTGCTTAATTTGCATATTTTTGTCCAATATTTCCTAAATTGGCTTTCATTACTCAAAAGATAAATATCTTGGCCTCTATTCCAACCAAACTTGTAACGAAAGAGAATGAAAGGAAAGTTGTCAAAAATGCATATGAAAAAAAGGTTACGTAAATTGGGCTCGCTTTTTTCAAAGCCCTGGTAGAGTAGTAAAGGGTTTAGATGTAGATCTCTGACCAGTGAGCTAATCCTTCAAGTGACCTGGAGGGAACTTTTTGCCATTTACATAGTTTCTGAGAGATTTTCACAATTTCATTATAACTCTTGACAATACACCTTTAAATCTTGTGTTTTGAACAGTTACTGTTGCAAGATAATATCAAAATGGTTACATTTACATCAGTTTAATCACTGTACAAATACCACAATACTTCCCAAGAAAACATATGGTTTCAGTTTCTTAACAGTTTGCCACTAGCTTTTTAAGGTGTCAAAAAAGTTTAGAAACTTTCACAAACTTCAAAAAGTTACATTCACCAAGGTCAACATTCCACAAATTTAAAGGCCAATCTTTCTGGTCGCCCCAGGGTTATAAATTTAGACAAAAACATGCAACTTCATTTTCATTTTAACTTGGTCAAACTTGTTGACATAAAATGATTCAACTACGTGCCACCAGCTGTTATCGAAGAAACAAGCAGGGGCTAACCACATACAGGTAACCGATACTTTTTCATCAACGAAACAAATTCTTTTTTACTGAATGAATCAAGCTGACTAATTTAAGAACTTAAGATTCTCCACTTCATCTGTGGTTTTCTTTCCATCAAAGTGCAATTGAATCCACTTTAAAGTTTAATGATGTCAACATTACAAAAAATATCAGAAATTTAATATGGAACAGATCTATAATGGTTTCCACAACAACAACAAATAATTCAAAATATTATACAATTTCCTTTCTTTTTTGAGAACAACCTTCTTAAGATGGCCCGGAGTATGGATGCATATTATTGAGTAAAGCAATTACAGAGAAAAAGATAATCAATAATCAAGCTAAGTAACTTTTGAACAACGAAATGGTAAAAATTTAAAATCAAATATTGCAAAAAACCTAGTTAGTGACAGTTTGTATAAACATACTGTAAAAATACAACTTTTTTGATTTTGATGCCATTTCATTTTGACAGTTTAAACAATTAGGTTTAATACACAGCCTTACTTTAAGCTATAAACTTACCTGCTCAAAAAATATTAATCAGCTGAGAATTACAAAATGCCTAAGCATACCTAGCCAAGCCATACACTGCTGTGCTGTAAAAGTCATTCTCCAGTCTACACTATGTCCCCTCAAAATTAAAATAACTAGAACATCAATGATGCACTAATTCAACAAATATCTTGGGGTGTTTACAAGCCTGTTTTCATTGGTGGGTGGTTAATTAGAGTAGGCTGGGGTTGTTAGGAAAGAAATACTTTTTTGATGTTTATTTATTATTTTATTCTTTTGGAAATGCAAGCGGAAGTTTTAATATCATTGTGATGCTAGAACATCAAAGATGTAGAAGCTCAATATATGTTTTTGGGTGCAGGTATAAGACTGTTTTTATTATATGGGAGTTACACTCAGTAGGCTTGGGTTGTTAGGAATACATGTTTGATCAGCAGTGGGGAAACAAAAGGCTGGGCCCGGAAGGGTAGGTGAAGCTTACAGGCCCTAGGCAAAATCAATTTTAGTCTAGTCCTAAACAATGACACTGCAATGTCTTTGCAATGGGACCCAAGCACCAGGGCCGGGTGTTGGAAGAAACTTGGGGCAAGGGGGAGAGAGCAGAAATCAAGTTCAAGGGTGCTTTTTTAACAGCGATTGATAGGCACTTTTCATTTTAACCATAAAACTAAAATGTTTAGTAGTTCCGATGCATTTTTTCATTGTTGGTTGATTTGAACTAACTGGCATGTACACAGGGGCGTAGCTAGGAAACTTTAGTAGGAGGGGAGGGGGTCGAAATTTATGACAATTTGTATGAATCTTAGCTAGTGCTAGTGGCGTCAGTGGCTGCAGTGTGAGCGTGAAGCACAAAGCTTAGCGGCGTGGGGTTCTAGGGGCCCGCCTAAGGGCCCCTAGTGGGGTCCAGGAGCAAAGCCGCGGTGGGGGTCTTTGTAGAAAGAGCAACAATACCCATCTTTCATACAAGGGATCATTGAAGTTCAACTGCATATCAGTGGCGTAGGAAGATATCTGACGTTGGGGAGGGGAGGAGTTGTAAAATTATTGGAAATTTCCGAAAATGAAGGAAATTTCCAAACATTGAAGCAAATTTCACAAAAATGAAGGAAAGTTTAGAATAAAAGGTTAGGTTTCCCAAAATTGGAAGATTTCCAGAAGAAACGAAGCCATAAGAAATATGCTTATTATCATAAGCCATGCCCACCATGTACATGATACATCAATAAAATAAAACCTGTTGACAACACTTCAACATTTTTTTATTTTATATTAATTAGGCCTCCCACCCCACTTTAAGCAATATGCATGACATCACCACCAAAAACAACAGGGCACACAAGCAGACAAGAGGTTATCTGTGTACCACATATGACCTGTATCCAATGTGTTGTCCTTGAGTTACTGTATTTACAAGCTCAAATTCAGCAAAACCAATTTAGCCCCGCCCACTATGTATATTAATTAGTGCTGTCATAACATGTCGAATATAACAGTATCTCTTTTCCAACAACATGAAATATGCCTCTCGTGACATATCGCGATACCAAAAACTAATACTCAACTAAGACATTTTCACACAACTAGGCTAGGCTACTTCGTTTAATACAATTGTAATGTTACGGTATTAAATTCAAAGGTAAAGTTGAGGCCATTAAAAATGTGCTAAAAGAACGGGAAACATTTAAAAAAAAAAAAACTAATTAAAAATCGTGCTCCTTCACCCCACACTGGCAGGTTCCGATGTACAGTGAGTTGGCAAAAAGAATGAAAAATTGGATCAGAATATGCCTCTCAGGCCCTCACTTCGATGATTCATGGCCACGCTGACCGAATTACCAAACATAGGCATGATGTGTGATGAACACAAGTCATGCGATCATGTCGTCTGCTAGATCTGCAAATCATTTTTTTCTTGCGTTCTTTAAAAAAGTAATGTTAGTGGTATTGTGTATTATGTTGTGAGTCAGTTTCTTGAAAAGTATCGTGACATACTAATATATCACGATATTTTTCTCCACAATAATCGGTACGTAATAGAGCCATGTCATGACAGCACTAATATTAATGATATTCAAGTATTTTATACCATGTATGTATAAATTAATTAACAATATAAATATACCAGGTATGAATCAAAATAAACATGAAGTTGTTTAAATATGAGCATTTGACAATTTTTACATTAAGCCCACCTACTCATTGATATGCATGACATCACCACCATAATGAATAGGACACATATACAGACCATGGTCTATTTGTGTACCACATATGACATGATTCCAGTTTGTTGTTCTTTAGATATCGTGTTTACCAGCAAGTTCATGTTAAGCCCTGGCTACTATAATATGTATTAATGAAATTGAACATTCTTATACAATGCACACATACACATTAGCTAGCAACATAAATATGGCAAATATGAAACCAAACAGACATGTGATTGTTAAAATATGAACATTTCAAGATATCTAAAATTAAGCCCTGCCTACTCATTAATATGCATGACATCAATACCAAAAACAATAGGGCACACCTACAGATTATGGGCTATCTGTATACCAATTGTGTGCTTACAAGCTGTTTTCAGCAAAATCATATTAAGCCCCGACCCACTATGCATATTAATGAAATTAAATGTTTTTAAACCATGAACATGTGCACACTAGCTAGCATCCTATTTATACCAAACATGAAACAAAACAGACATTTGGTTGTTCAAATATGAGCATTTCAAGATTTTCACATTAAGCCCCATCTACTCATTATATGCATGACATCACTACCAAAAACAATAGGGCACAGCTACAAACCATGGGCTATTTATGTAACACATATGACAAGAATCCAGTATATTGTTCCTGAGATATCATGTTTACAAGTTTGCTGTCACAGACACACATACATACACACATACATACATACATATATACATACATACATACATACACACAGACTGACACACACATACATACACACACATGCCAGCATGACTGCATAAGCTCCTTATACTTTTAGCATCGGAACCAAAAAGGGAAACTCTTATCAGTTTTCGAAATTGTAGAGGAAGCGTGCCCCTGCCTGTCGTTCCAACACATATGGTTTGAGAAAGAGGGACACTTACCCACTCTAACTTTTTGTCCAAAATGGGTATTTTTGTATGGTGATGTGATGTGATGTATCTTAGCATGATTTTGTGATCCCTTACCCACACACACATACGCTTTTGACTTTTCACCACTTTTGGTAGGCAAATTTCGCCTATGGGTTCGAGATTAAAGAGTCAGGATCAATGTTGACAATTACCCATCGGGCAAATAGGTAAAAGGCTTCTTTGGAAAATTGCTGCTTAGAAAATTATTAGGGCATCTCCCTCCCACCGCAGCCCTCAGTATCATTGCCCCTGGTAACATGCTTTACTTGTGCCAAATGAATACTAAATGTATGTGACAAACTCTGTGTATTATGTAGTTATTGTGAGTAAATGGATTACTATTTGTTTTCAAACTTCAAGAATGACTTTAAAATAATTTCATAGTTTCAAAAGGCACCTCTAGACCGGTCTGCCGTCAAGTTTCAAAAGATTACCTCCTTCCCTATCCACACATTTTCAAAAGGGCACCTTCTGCCCTCTTACCTCAATCAGGATTTTGGGCTAGCCTTGCATAAGCTCAAAATCCCTTCAAGGGATTTGAGCTAAAAACCACACAGACATAATTTCTGAAGTTGTTGATATGACATGGATGACAATAACTTTTCTGTTCTTTTTGAAAATAAAACTTTGAAAAAATCCTAAATATGAATGACAGCTGATTTTTCATTTGTTTGCTTTCCTTAGACATTGTGGGGCAAACAAACACCTATTGTATCAAAAGAGGTGTTAGCTAGAAACTTCCTGTTGATAAATTTTGTTTGGAAACAGTTTGTTTTCTGTTTGGAGAAACACTTGTAACTAAATTATCAAGAAAGAAAAATTGCAATAAGTTTCTTTTGTACCATGGCAGTGACAACTTATAACGAATTCTTTATCAAGTTAGGCTCTTATTTTAATGACCAATGTGTGAATGTGAAAATATTGACTAAGTATCAGAATTTACTTCAATTTTCATGTTATAAGTAATCACATGTGCTTTTTTTTCCATTTTGCTAACTCATAAACAAATTTGTACAGCAGCCACCATTAATTGATTACTGCATGAAAAGAAAAAAAGTGTAACATTCACAAACATTATGGTCAAACATGAAAAAAAATCTGATCAGAATCAATTACCGACTGGTATACCTTTCTAGCAATGTGGCGGAAATAATTAGAATGTCTTTCTTTTTATTGATATGAACTTTAACTGAATGTTTAAAGAAACTCTTCACAATAAATGTGAAAGTACCCTGATATGGGGGGATTGGGAGCCAAGAGCTACAGAAACGGGGTAGATCAATGTACCCAACAATGTAGATGAACCCATAGGCAGTATTTTTTTTGGGGGGAGGGGCGTGCAAGGGGTCATTCCCAACCCCAACCCCCCCTTCCCCCTCCACACACACACACACTTTTTCCCATGAAAATCTTTTGCATGGTGATTTTTTTGTATTTTCTGATTTGTCCCCTCACTTTCGGTGGACTAAATGCACTTATGGATAAACAGGCTCATGCGAGGAATGGGGGGGGGATGGGGTACCAACCTGCTGGCACCATCCTTGCTTGTATAACTTCATAAACCTCACTCCCTTTGTACTTTCACAGATCTTTTCTCTATATAACTCTAATTATCATTTGGGTTATTTCTGGTGAAGTTCACAATTACCTGCATTGATCAAGTTGCAAACAAAGGGTACCAACACAGAAAGACTTAGTGTCCATTTATTTCCATTCAGGTTCTATTTGTAAGGGATCAAATCCTGCCCTTATTCTAAGCACAAACAATAACTTATTTTGAAGAGCAGCTCTGTGGTTTTGAAATGATTACTGTTATATGTGTAAACAGTACCTATAGTAGGACCATATGAGCTACAATGAATCCCATATGCAAAGATGACTAAGTGGTGAGCCCTCTGACTAATACAAGATCAATGACTGGAGAAAAGACTAGTCAAGATAAATCAAAGATGTGCTACTTCAGGTGACAGACTGTCTTTATTGCATAATAAAACCAGCATTGGAGGGGTTTATTCCTGTCAGGAGTCTAGAATGAGTCATTACATCCAACCACCAAATGTTATTCATAACAAACAAGTCAGGTGACTCAGTATGAAAGATCATTCAGGTAGCACAGAACTAATTATTTTCCCTATTGAAGCCTATGATGAAAAAGTCAAGTTCGGTGTCCTTTTTGTACCAAAATCTTATAGATTTGGCCCTTTTTGTTAGGCTGAATTAAAGAGTTGTTATACACCCTCACCAAATCACTCAAATTTTGGTGTGGGTCCTTGGTAAAATAGTTCCCCATGAAACTTTTACTGAAACAAATCTCGTTGAGTTTGAATATGCATAGTCAAGTCCTATCCTTTCTCTACCATTCCTGAACTTTTTAACTTCTCAGCCTCCTGTCCAATGAAATGGGACCTCTCAAAAATATTTGTATTAGCCTTTTCTTTGAGGATTCTCATTTCTCAATGGCGGAGTGATACCTTATTAGTTCTGTGCTACCTATAGTAACACAAACTTCCTCCTATCTCTTTAAGATTTATATCACTGCATCCGGTACTAGAATCTCATCAACCTTGTATGACCCAAAATGCAACTGGACTATTTGGGTCCTAGAAAAACAGCTAGCATTAGACTGTGCAATGTGTAACATTTGAAAAATACACAAGAATGATATGCTCATAATGGTCTATAATTAAAACCAACAAAAACAGTACAATAGTATTCCCTTGGGATATGATTTTATAGGGGTGGTTCCTAAAACATTTACGAATGTTATAAGGGCTAACTTTGAAAGCATACCCTTGGAGATATAGCTAATAACCAAGAAATTAACAAGTTTGTATGCAAATATGAATGGATCCATTAAATGCACTATTTTATAGCATGGAAGCACATTTTCCTATTGAAAATTAGCCTTTTGCCATTCAATTGAGGTCAATATCTTTAAAGCAAATAGAAATCTCTAAAAATCATGTCCCTCTCCACCGAAAATTCAGCAACAAGTATGCTATACCCCCAAAACAAGCCTATTTAGTGCAAATTTAGTCTCTCCGCTTTGCTGGACCGTGAAAAATGACTGTTATCTAACTTTTATGACAACTTTCAAGTGCAAAGTCATGACCTTTTTTAACTAAAACAATGTAATTTAGTGACCTGTGATAACCTATGCCAATCTAAGTGACAGACTCAGCCCAAAAGAAGATATAAACATTTATCAGTTCAATCAAATACATTTTCATGAAAATCAAATGCTACCATTGGCCAGACCTATATTGCGAAGAAACTTAAAATACATCAAAAAGGACTTATTTTCAAAAAAAATACCATTTTTTATACAAAAAGTTAATAAAATTCAGTCTTTCAATGAAATATAGGGTCAGTTTACCTCAGAAAATGCCTAATTTCATGAAGGAAAGCTTTTTAAAAGCTTTAAAATTAGGCCCAGAATTTTTTTTCCTCAAGCACATTGCTTTAGGTGAAACATAATGGTTCTTTTCATGAATATTCACCTATTGGCTAAATGATTTAGGCTTTAATTGCCTAGCATGCTTTTGAAGCTTACCTTACCATGTATACCTGCCAATATTTGCAGAATTGATCAAGTGGACCAATAAAATAGCTAATTTTCTCCTCAATCTGGGTCATCCGAGTCAGAAATGTCACTTTTTGTGCTTAAAGAAATTTCTATCAAATATTTTGAAATTGCCACTTTCCTTCTTAAAAGTACATGTAATATACCTATACCCAGTCTCACTACAGGTAGCACGGAACTAATTATTTTTCCCATTGAAGCGTAAGATGAAAGAGTCAAGTTCTGGGTCCTTTTTGTACCAGAATGTTATAGATTTGGGATCTTTTGTGATGTTTTCCAAAAAGTACCATCTAATATCTCTCGGATGAGGGTACTGTCAATAGGGGGTCACCAGAGGTTTTGTCCCTTTTTTTTTAGGCTGAAGTGAAGAGTTGTTATACAACCTCACCTAATCACTCATATATTGGTGTGGGTCTTTGGTGATATAGTTCCACATAAAACTTTTACTGAAACAAATCTCGTCGAGTTTGGATATGCATAGTCAAGTCCTATCCTTTCTCTACCATTCCTGAAATTTTCAACTTCTCAGCTTCCTACCCCATGAAATGGGACCTCTCTCAAAACAAATTACTAGCCTTTTCTCTAAGGGTTCTTATTTTTTGATGGTGGAGTGATACCTTATTAGTTCCGTGCTACCTTCAGGTAGCACAGAACTAATTATTTGCCCCATTGAAAGCCTTTGATGAAAGAGTCAAGTTCAGGGTCCTCTTTGTACCAGAATGATATAGATTTGGCATATTTTATGTTTTCCCAAAAGTGCTATCTATTATCTCTCGGATGAGGGCACTTACTTTAAAAATTCAAGAGGGCGTCACCAGAGGTTTTGAACCTTCTTTTAAGCTGAAGTGAAGAAAATCACCAAATCAATATTTTTGGTATGGGTCCTTTGTAAAATAGTTCCCCATGAAACTTTTATTAGAACAAATCTTGTCAGGTTTGGATACACATTAGTCAAGACCTATCCTTTCTCAACCATTCCTGAAATTGTCAACTTTTCAGCTTTTTTGGACCTCTCAAAAATAATTTTATCAGCCTTTTCATTAAGAGTTTTCATTTTTGGATGGCAGAGTGATACCTTATTAGTTCTGTGCTACCTGTTCATCACAACAAGACCTTACTGAGCATGATAAATCTAGTCCTGAAGAAACCTGCAATGGCGGCTACCATGTACCCACAATGCACCAATGTACCCACAATGCACCAAACATTCTATATAGTGTTACTATGTATACAAACTTCAAATTATTATAGAAATATTGTCCCGCATTGGAAAAATAAGAAACTATAATATTTTGAATACATACAAAAATCTTTAAAACACTATCTGTGTCAAGAAAATCTTTCATCTTGTTTTCAAGAAAATATAAAAAATAAATGGCAAGCTTCACTGAGCAAAATCTCCTTTTCTTTTTAAATTTCTATACTTAAAGTTTTATCAATCCAATCATTATACTCCAATCTTAAATAGATGTTACCCTGTAATTGCTCTTAGCATTGTTGATTAACATAAATGGTGCTTCTTTAAGAAGAAAAAAATCTAGTGTAAAGTCATAGATAATTTCTCAAATTCAGTTTTCTCGCCTATTGATCTGTCAGGTAAAAAATTACATACGGGATGACTGAGAATCATTGCATTTGCCTCTTTAAGGCTTGATCATATGAGTGAGTTAATTGCATCCCTGAATATGCCATCAATCCACTATCTTAAAGGAGCACTAGAATGAACAAACGAAAAGTGAGGGTGTATTTTTAGGGGTCCCCAAAAAATTGAATGATAATCTAGCATGCAAACTTTATAGTAATTTTCTGCTTATATATGAATACTCATGTGACCTTTGCCATTACGTCGTCTGTGGGCTATGGAGTCATGAAGTTGATAGATCTGTCGTGGATAATATATCTAAGATATTGCAAAACCGAGCACACTCACTTTTCGGTTTAGTGCTCTTTTAGAGGTAAATGGATAGGAAGAGATTTTAGATCTTCCAGAAATTAAGAGCTTGAACAGAAAATTCTTTAAATTAGAGTCAAGTTTAATCGTATCAACTTGAGTGTAATTTAGTACATTAAAGATTTATCATAAAGCCTGCAGTGAGTGGCTCTAAGGAGACATGGAACCTGTATGGTGGCTCTAATTAATAGATCCCTGCTCAGTGCATGCTGTAACTCTTTGGTATCAAGTTAAGGGCGATCTGCTAATTTCCATAATATGAACAATGGATTTAAAATGGGGAATGCTTTCTAAAAGCCCAGGCTTCAATTAGTGCTCCAACTTTAAATTTCACATTAGAAAATTTGGAGCTAATCCTTGCTGAAACCACAAATTACAATATTTTCTTCAATACTTGGGCCTCAAATATAAATCAGTAAATCAATAAATTGTCCACTGATTTGTATGGGATATTAATAACTTAATATTAAGCTATAACAGCATTCTAGCTAATGTTACCTCTAGGTGGCACTGAATACTAACACAACCAACAATACCGCTAATTGTGAACTATTATTGTCACTATAATGTCAGATTAATTCAAAGAACTGCCATAAAGATGGACCTACACTAACATTACTGCAGACAAAGAAACATCCATATACTGTATGCAGACTGCTTAAAACAAGTGGTCATCAACTTTCATTTCCACCAACCAGACTAATTTCAAGTTATAGACCTCAAGCCTAGCTTTTTGTCCTTCCTAACATAACACCAAAGTGCTAATGGCTTTGTCACCTCTACAGAACAACCCTGGTATTTGATCAGGTCCTCTCCAACATAAACTCATCAATAACCAGGGAGCCTCCCAGATTTATCAATCAGCCCCAAGAAATAATCAGAACATCCTTTTGTTGTTCCAATGAATGTTAGGACTATCCTTAAGTACCTGTCTCTGGTCTTAACAGGAAAATTAGAAAAATTAAGCTGAGATGAAAGAGTGCAGACAGAAGAGGCAGGAAATACTTGTGAGATAAGAGGAGGATAATCTTCACCAGAGGCGCTGTTCCAGGAAAATCTTCCAAACACAAAGGAATCACAGGTTCCTAGACAGAAAACAAGACCTAGAGTCTGACTATCACTGTTTCTCACTGCTTTCATAAATCAGGTTATTGGTACATCACACTTTAAAAGTGTTTTGTTGGGAGTGTATTAGAAAGAGCATTCAATGCAGAGTCAACTGGGGACTTATAATTGGCGCTTCATCATGTAGTTTACAAAGTAGTAGTAGTCTAGAATCTGTAATATGAAATCATTTTTGAAAACCGATTGTATCAAAGAAAGTTGACGTCTACCAGGGAGCTGTCATTCAATAAATCACAGCTCCTTGCTCCTTCATTCAATTGAAATTCAGTAGCAGTTGAAATGTACAGATTCTAATTATATTTCCCTAATTTTGTGGTCAAATATGCATTTGGAGTCATCTTACTGTCAAGTGTCATCCAAAAATGTTTACGCTAGGTAACATTATAAATAATCACTAACGTAACCAAACACATCTTTGTACATAAATATACAAAACTCAAAACCAATGACAGGTTCTTGGAAAACACACATGTACTAAAAATACACAAGCACAGGTGTGTTTGAGTATACAATGGAAATAAAAAAATTCCACAGGAAGGGGATCAAACTAAAGAGGACGATTATCCTAGAAATCAATACAGAGAAGTGTTGCTCGCCAGGTGTGAAGTTGTGAACACACCTTAGATTTTATTTGAAGAAAAAAAGGAGATTAAAAGATTTTCCTTCACTACTAGCCAAAAGGTCAATCAGAAGCTTGGGACCAAAAGTTTATAAACAACATAAAATTAGTGTGCTGTTTGTTCTCAGGACTTTAAGAGGCATTAAGCCTAAAGTACAGGCTCCAATTTATTTCATATTGAGGAGGTTGGAGAGGGCGAAACAATCTTGCCAAAATGAAAAATAAAATTTATGTAAAAAGTTAAAAGATTTTCCTTCATTTTCCTTCGCCACTAGGCAAAAGGTCAATCAGAAGCTTGCAACCAAAAGTTTATGTAAAACATAAAATTTGTGTACTGTTTGTTCTCAGGACTTTTAAGAGGCATTAAGCCTAAGTACAGGCTCCAATTTATTTCATATTGAGGAGGTTGGAGAGGGCGAAACAATCTTGCCAAAATGAAAAATAAAATTTACGTAAATTTTGGTGAAATTTGACATCAAGCTTTTCCAAATAAACTACTTTCCAAACAACAATCTGCAGATCGTGACAAAATTTACTTTCGTACCACACTTGGCCAGCTTTCTGTGAAGTTACTGAATACCACAATGAAAACCAACCTTTTAATAACGAAACAATATGCCACTGTAAGTTGTTCCACAACACCAAATTGTCTCAACACCTGTCAAAAATAACTGACCAAGTTTACAATAACACATTTTAAAAATAAGATACAAATGAACTGCAAGCTACCCGTGATGTGATCTGAATGAATAATGACCTTGAAAGTTGAACAGAATTCTGGTCTCAAGATTATTCACTTAATTGCTTCCTTTATATACATCCTTGGAAGGAAGTTTTTAAATACAGCTTTGTCTTTTCCGTATTTAAATAACACTTTTAATACCTACACATTTGGGTGCAGGAGGTTACAAGAAATACAATCAACATCACGTAAATACCTTTTTGTGTTTGCAGCAGCAACCGATATTTTTTTGCTAATCATGAAACACCTGTAAAGCTCTTCAAACTTATTTCACCTTCCTATTTTTAAGATACATTGACAATTTTGTTAAGCTTATGATTCTTGATTAATAATAAAGCTTTTACAAAGACTGTTTGTTGTTTTTTAGTCAAGGAGTCTTAAACACAGAGAAACCAATTCAAATAAACCTGTAGAAACATCTTCATAATTTGTATTGTATTGGACAATCAAATTTCTTTTAGAGTATTTTTATTATGAAATATGTGATGTAAGAATGGTTTGATACCTAAAAATGTCCTATTTAATTCTATTAACATCTTTCCTTCATTTTAGCTCAAATAAAACCAACCTTAAACATAATGTCAGTCAGTGAAAATGATGAGATAATTGATTGGAGGGATACCAAAATAAAATAACTGAAACATCAATTTAAAAGGAAATGGGTTTAATAAGAAAATAGGTTGGCTTATTCTTTCACTCCAAACTAGCATTGTGAGAAGTGAAAGTCAGAATGCTGTAAACCAATTAAAAATCAACCAAATATGATACAAGGTTTCATAAATGGCTTTGGACAGATTTTTAAGGTCTTTGAACATGCACCAATTTCTATATTGGTTGAAAGAGTATTAAAATTAGTTTTGGAGATTTCTATATTGGTTGAAAGAGTATTGAATTTAGTTATGGAGATTTCTACATCGGTTGAAAGAGTGTTGAATTTAGTTTTGGAGATTTCAATATTGGTTGAAAGAGTATCAAAAATAAATTTGGAAATTTTTTATATTGGTTGAAAGAGTATTGACTTTAGTTTTGGAGATTTCTATATTGGTTGGAAGAGTATTGAATTTAATTTTGGAGATTTCTATATTGGTTGAAAGAGTATTGAAATTACTTTTTGAGATTTCTATATTGGTTGAAAGAGTGTTGAAATTAGTTTAGGAGATGTCTATAATGGTTGAAAGAGTATTGAAATTAGTTTTGGAGATTTCTATATTGGTTGAAAGAGTATGGAATTTAGTTGTGGAGATTTCTATATTGGTAGAATGTTGAATTTAGTTTTGGAGATTTCTATATTGGTTGAAAGAGTATTGAAATTACTTTTTGAGATTTCTATATTGGTTGAAAGAGTGTTGAAATTAGTTTGAGATGTCTATAATGGTTGGAAGAGTATTGAAATTAGTTTTGGAGATTTCTATATTGGTTGGAAGAGTGTTGAATTTAGTTTTGGAGATTTCAATATTGGTTGGTAGAGTATTGAATTTAGTTTTGGAGATTTCAATATTGGTTAAAAGAGTGTTGAATTTAGTTTTGGAGATTTCTATATTGGTTGAAAGAGTATTGAATTTAGTTTTGGAGATTTCTATATTGGTTGGTAGAGTATTGACTTTAGTTTTTGAGATTTCTATATTGGTTGAAAGAGTGTTGAATTTAGTTTTGGAGATTTCTACATCGGTCGGAGGAGTATTGAAATCAGTTTTGGAGATTTCTATATTGGTTAAAAGAGTATTGAATTTAGTTGTGAGATTTCTATATTGGTAGAATGTTGAATTTAGTTTTTGAGATTTCTATATTGGTTGAAAGAGTATTGAAATTACTTTTTGAGATTTCTATATTGGTTGAAAGAGTGTTGAAATTAGTTTTGGAGATGTCTTTATTGGTTGGAAGAGTATTGAATTTATTTTGGAGATTTCTATATTGGTTGAAAGAGTGTTGAATTTAGTTTTGGAGATTTTTATATTGGTTAAAAGAGTGTTGAATTTAGTTTTGGAGATTTATCTATTGGTTGAAAGAGTGTTGAATTTAGTTTTAGAGATTTCTATATTGGTTGGAAGAGTGTTAAATTTAGTTTTTTAGATTTCTATATTGGTTGGAAGAGTGTTGAATTCAGTTTTGGAGATTTCAATATTGGTTGGAAGAGTATTGAAACTAGTTTTGGAGATTTCTTATATTGGTTGAAAGACTATTGACTTTAGTTTTGGAGATTTCAATATTGGTTAAAAGACTATCGAATTTAGTTTTGGAGATACGTGCATTTTCATTCATGCAAAATTTGTGATGAATATCTGGGTGAACAGATCAAAACCTTTATGTAATTCTTTTAATTTCTTTAATTCTTTTGCCATAAATCTCAACAATTTTGCCAGTGATAACTTTATTATTGGAGGGGTCTTTACCTTTGTTTTTGGAATTCTTTTAATTCATTTCCTAAACTTAAGGCATTGAAAATTAGTGCTGTCATGACATGTTGATTATCACGATATCTCTTTTCCGACAACATGAACTATGCCTCTCGCGACATATAGTGATACCAATAGCTAATGCTCAACTAAGAAATTTTCGCACAACTACTAGGCTAGGCTACTTCTTATGTTACAATTTTAACATTAAAGTATTAAAATTAAAAGTCAAGTTTATTCTATTAAATCATGCAAAAATACCGTGAAACATAAAAAAAACTAATACAAAATTGTGCTCCGTCATCCCACGCTGACACATTCCGATGAAGTTGGCAAAAAAAAAAAAAAAAAACAATTGGCCAGGAACATGCCTCTTAATTTGATGATTTATGGTCACATTGGCTGAATTACCAAGCGCGTGCGTGATATGTGATGAACGTAATAGTCACGCGATCATGTCGTCTACTAGATCTGCAAATTATTTTTTCTTTCATTCATCATAAAAGAAGTAACGTTTAACAATTTGTGTAGTAAGTTAGTTTTCTTAAAAAGTATCAAGACATACCAATATATCGCGATATTTAACTCAACACACTAATGGATACATAATATAGCCTTGTCGTGACAGCACGATTGAAGACCAGGGGAAAGTCTTTTCCTGCTAGTATTTGTTTTGGTGAAGACTCCAAAAATTATGATAGACATTAAAAAACAAAAGGATTAACAAAACAAAATATCACTATCACCCTACATCACAAAATCCGCATAAAATATGCAAATTGCTGCCTGAAATCAAAATCGCTGTAAAATGAATCAATGTTAACTGATTTTAATAAACTATTTGCTACTATGATGGCATTGTAATAGATTTTTAAGCAATTAACTTCACTAAGTTAGTAATTGAGAAAGAGCTTTTTCAACCAATCACCGCATGAATTTGCCTAGCAACAAAACCTGCATAAATAAAAGGGGCAAAATTCATATGCGGTATTGGTACAGTACAGCTAGCTAGCGGCGCGCACTATGCAGTCAATGCACAAAACCAATTTCTGCACATACATACCGAATGACAATATTTTGAACAAAAATTGCGACTACGAGCCCGTTATGGGCTTTGTAAAACCAATTCCTATTACACAGAATGAATAGCAAGCTGAATTTTGGTTATTTCTTTTGCTAAAATCTCTAAAGATACAAGGAAATACCATAAATGGATCAAAACTTGCGGCAGGCCACACTGAACATCTAAATGTCAATACATTGGGTCATACACGATTGTGGATTTGGTTAGTTTGCCCCACCTAGTTACAGCGTTGCTATGGTGGGTGTGGCTTATTTCGTAACTCAGAAACAAAACTTTAGCTAATGCTGCATTATGTTGCATCATGGAGCTTTAAGTTCAAGCTTCATAGTTGCATCTACCTATCCATTAACATTCATCCTAAAAAACAATTGATGGCAGCTCCCTGATCAGTGCAACTATGAAAGATTTCTTATTTTGCAACTGTGAAAGCTTTCCCATTTTGAAACTGATCAAGAACTTTCTCTAAAAACAGCACTTATTTACAGGCATTCTTTCTCTTAACTACAGCAAAACTACAAGACTGAATGTGCATGTATAAACAGCAATTTATTTATCCAAAAAAAAAAGTTAATGCAAACCCCAGGGAGTTGCTATTCAGTGGGAGGTAACCAATCAGTTCCGGGAGGTGATAATATGCCTTTAGGGATAACCTCTTGGACTGACTCGCAAGACCGTGAAAAATTATCAGTAAAGATTAATTGGGTTAACCCAACAAGACTACCAAGTGTCTACTAAGTGTCACCATTCTGGACATTTCTTTGACTTGGAGGTCTTACCCCATGATGTGAAATTGAGAAGCTGTTGAACTTTTTTCCAGGTAGATGCCCACGCAGTCCAAAAATAATCTTACATTCTAACTATCACTAAAGTTACTTCCAGCTCGAAGATATCTTGAATCCCCCACACCTTCCATGGTTAAATACCATCAGCTGTTTCAGTTTAAAACACATCCTCAACCCTCTTTAAAAGCGTTTCCATGCAGAAAATGGCTAACAGTGGCCCCACTATTGGGGCACAAATATACAACCCTAAATGAAATATTGATGTATATTTGTGCCTTTTTCTTTCATAAGCAAACACCACTGATGACAAAGCTCCTTGCTAACAATGACACCACCACGGGGACTGTCTGATCCATTCCAACCTGATCTGAATAAAAACAGCCCAGAATGCATCTATAACCTCAAGCGACCTCATACTTATTCTTTTTCTGAATATTCAATATGTTTGTGACCTGGCTTGCATAAACAGTTAACTTTTTGAAATAAAGAAGAATGTATTCATGATATAAACAAATAATTAAAAAATAACCTTACAAAGTCTTAGCTCTTGTCCCCTTTCTCTAACTCATCCATTCTTTAATGTCATTGTCCCTTCCCATGTTTTGATAGAAATCTGGATTTTATAAAGCTAGTGCGAATATCAAACTTAACAACTAGGGAATGCTAAGATAGAAGAGAAACCGCAATGCAGACCCACACTTCTCATCTCAATTTAAACATCCTGGGGGCCAATGAGGACAACAATAGCACTTGAAAGGTACCCTACCACAATAAAAGGCATAATACCAACAACCCTCTAACTTCAGTCAGAGACCATGTTTTCATTGCTTTTAAGGAAAATGAACAAACCTAAACCACAAATGTGTAAAGGGAGATCAAACAGACATGATTTTCAGAAACCCTAACAATGGCTTCTGTTATAAGGGTTTCAACTCTGTTCATAAACCCAATCCCCTCAACAGCCACTTAAGACTGATTATACAGCACTGAGAGCTCCTATTGCTGACATTTTGGACTGGGTTTTCATCAATATTATCCTGTTTTTATTCATAGAAGCCCTACACAGTTATAATAAAAAAAGCACAAATGGTGATTTGGTGATTGTAAAGCTGTAATTGAATAAGACTAGAAAAACTATTGTGAGTTTATGAAGCATCTGGATTGGATCTGAGGATATATTTGGCAACTCTTGAGTGACAGTAACATGGTACTTGAAATGTTTCAGTGGTAGCTACAACGTCAGTAGTCTTCATACTCAACAACACACGGACATTAATACCACACTGCACTAGAAAGTGATCTTAAGCATCACAAGAGTGGAGGCAAGTGTCTTCAAAAATTTTCATTTGCCCCTGTAAAAGTCTCCATGCACATTAATACCCCAACTTTGAAACAAAAATATTTTACAACAACGACGAGTGAAGACACAACTACAACGACGAGGTCGTCGCCTGCGTATTCGGTTATGATAGTAACAATGCTATCACGGAACGCTTAATACGACCTGGACGAGAACACAGGTACAAGGTACGGACAGACATAACATCAACAACCAAGTCAATGTCCACAGCCTTTGATAACCAGTTGTGGTGCGCTGGCAAAAAAAGGTTTTTTTTTTTTTTTAAGGAAAATGGGGGAGATCACTGCTACCAATTTTTCTTCTAGGACCCTATTTCTCTTCTTATTTCTTCCTCTACTTTCCACTACCCATTAACTACCTCCTACCTCTTTCTTTCACTACCCCATATACTTTTGCCTTAATCACACAAATTTATTCAGATGAGCAAAAGGGGTAGCATTTAAGTTCAGTAGACCCCTTTCCTGACTTTAAATGATTGTACCATATTTACTGAATGGATACAAAGATAGGATTATACTGCTACAGAAGGAAAGGAAGAAACCACAAAACAAACACAAGCTGTATTACATTATTACACATCCCTGTGCACAACAACAGTTTGATAACCTTTTATGGCACTTTTCAACAAAATTAGATCTTCCTATTTAGATAGCGTGAAAGAAGTTACTGCTATGGCATAAATACCAGGACCAATGTTAAAACCCATTTCAAGTATTCTTCATGACATTTGCCATAAATGCTGGAAATGGGTAACCTGCCTCTAAAATGGCTTATTCCAATGGCTTATGGCAAGGGGAGGGGGCTCCCGTCTTCACTCCATTTCAGTTCAATCAGGGTTAAACAGTATTAAGACAAAAGCATTGTATCATAATGCACTTGTCAATTGTGTGACTCACCCCTACACTCCCAGACAAGGTGAGTCATTGCACCAAAGTGGGTGGACAAAACATGTACATTGATGCACCCCTGTCACTTATACACTTGTCAGTTGTATGACTCTTCCCTACTACCCCCAGCAATGTGAATCAAAGGAGGATCATTGACATATGAAATAGTGACTCACATGTGCATCATTGTACCAAATTGTCAGTCACCACAGTGACTCTGGAGTGAGTCAATTTACTTCAGACCCATTGACTTTGTACAGAGAAGAGTGAATTTTGGTAAGTCATTTGCACAAGAAATGTCAGTTACTCAAATGACTGGGGAAGAGGGGTGCATCAATGTACATGTTTTAACCACCCACCTTGATGCAATGACTCACCTTGTCCGGGGTGTAGGGTGAGTCACACAATTGACAAGTGTATTAGGTGACTGACATTTTTTGTGAAATGACTTACCCCAAATCAATCACCTCTGTACAAAGTCAATGGGTCTGAAGTAAATTGACCCACCCCTGAGTCACTCTGGTGACTGGCAATTTGGTACAATGACGCACATGTGAGTCAAGTGCACCCTCTCTCTGGGTATTTATGATTAACAAGTTTGCTTAAACAGGAGGCAATTTATGTAGTGCACACTTAAATGCACTCTATCTGTTCATACCACTTTCTTAAATTTGTAGACATTGCCAACACATTTGTCAGAGAGTCACTGCACTTTTAACTGAATGACACTTCGTTGATCACAATGACCTGCTAAATGCATATCTAAAACAAAACAGCTGTGAAGCCAGTGATGCTACACTTTACCAAGTTAGCATGATAAAAACGTCATATCATTACATTGAGACTGTAACAAAGAAATAAACAATAATTAATTTGGCATAATGAAGCTACCCAATAAAAGGGAAATCAAGTAATGTAAAGTCCGCAAACTTAAGATGGCAAAATACTAGGCTTACTGATTTCAGAAACAGACTAAAAATTATTAAATACTAAAAACAGCCTCAATGTTATAAGACCTATACTCTCTCTGAAAGGTTAACCACAATGTTAACTCAGTTATGTCCCAACCCTAACCGCACTTCCCCCCATTGGGACACACTCATTCAGATTTCAAAACCTTTCCTGTTTTCCGTCCCTCCATTTAGCAAAATTCCTTCAACAACATAATTGAACTACAAAACTACTTAGTCGGTTCCACAAACTAGGTGTTTCATGGCCTTCCTACAATCCATAAGAGTCCTTGATGAGGCACCTTTTCCCTTCCTTTGTGGATAACCTGCTAATCAGTAGTCACTAGCAAAGGAAGCAGATAGGAAACCATTCATGAGGTATTGGTGCCATTAAAGTCAATTACTGCAAACATAATTAGCCAAACTGATTTAACACAGGTTAACCATTTGACCTGCCTTTTTCACATAGTCTTTCCAAAAACAATTTGCAGAATAAATAATGTGAATTTCCAATATGGAATGTTTAACACAAGAAAAATATGTCCTATCTATTATTTCCCTTCTCCTACAAGGAGAAACAAAACAAAATGAAATGCATTGTACTGTGCAGAGAAATAGTCCTTGTGTACCATGGTCTGAAATGCAGACTCTTTCTTGTAAGCCGACCTTCAACAGGTGTGCAGGGCATATCCAATGCAAAGCAAGATTCCAAGGGAATGTAAACCGGAATTTTTTTTTAGTGTTTGTTGCTTTTTTCTTCCAAATTTGATTTAATTTCAAACAATAATCAAACAGCTCATGTGAGGCTTGTGATATGGTCTCTCCTTTTTAAAGAGGGTCCTTTTCTCTTAAATGACATCCCCTGTATATACAATGTATGAAATGGAGTCCTCCTTACTAATAAAAAAATACAGGTCAGAAAATCCTTGTCATATATTTCTGTTAGAAGGTTAAGTCACTTTACAGTATTTTAATCATGAAGGTCTTGAAGATCAAATTTTAAAGAAAAGGAAATCTTTGATTTTGATCCACAATGGAGAGCAGCTGATTCTGGCAAAGGTTATTTAACCCCCTCCCTCCCTTCCCCCACCACCATCAACATCTAAGAGCAAAAATATAATCTACAATGATTAAAACGCAAGACAGAAATTTATGTAAAAGTTTAACACATGGATTTACCTGCCTCACCTATCCTTTTTTCCCAAGCTCTGCATATATCAACCAGAACCAAAAGGTTTTGTGGTTCCAATGCTTCTTTTTCAAAAGCTGATTTATTTGCAAAATTTGTATTTACTGTCATGTCATTGCATATCATGAAATATTTCTAAGACATTTATTCATAAACCACACCCACTAAATGTTAGCATCATAGAAATGTTGACAACATTAGCATTTGCATAATAATTAACGACATTATCATAGTAGTATGATGCAAAAATTGTTACTCATTTATCCTATATCAATTCGTCAGTAAGCCCCGCCTACTTATCTATATTCATGAAATCACTACCACAACATTAGAACATATGTACAGACCATAACCCATCTGTGTACCTGTTATATGATAAACCTGATGTATCATTTATGGGGTACAGATGGTGTTTACATCATTTAGCACTTTCACATTAAGCCATGCCCACCAATGCATGACATCTGTTGATAACATATGTACACAATAACCAACAAAATCATCATGCCCAATATGACACAAAACGGATATACAGTTGCTCATTTATCATTAAAAAAAAAAATAATCCCTTGAACATCCCTTGAAAATCCATGAACATGTACACACCAGCTAACATAAATATCCCATATATGAAACAAAACCGACATGCAGTTGTTAAAATATTAACATTTCAAGATTTTTACATTAAGCTCCCATATGCATTAATATGCAAGATATCACCATTAAAAACAATAGGGCACATCTAGGGCCAAATATGACATGAATACAGTTTACCTTTCTTGAGATACCGTGTTTAAAAGCTTTTTCAAAAAATTATTTTAAACCCGCCCACTATGCATATTAACGAAATTCAATGTTTTTATGTTAAGAACATGTACACACCAGCTAATATCACAGACAGGCGGTTGTTAACATTTTAAGATTTTTACAATAAGCCCTGCCAACTCATTAATATGCATGACATCACCTTCAAAAACAATAGGGCACATCTACAGAGACCATGGGCTATCTGTGTACCACATATGACATGAAAGCTGGTTGTCACAAACATACACTACACTCGCACATACACACAAACTAACTAGACAAAAACTGACCGACTTAGATTTCAATAGTCTTTTGAATAAATATCACTCAGTGGGGGTCAGAGCAACAAAGTTCCTTAGGACCAAGCAGTATCAAATGATCAACCAACATCCCCTGAGAGACGATACTGCACTTATACCTATTGTGACCATTATGATAATCTTATGATTTACTGCCTCACTTATGGCTGTTTCATAATAATGGGTTACTATGTTCATAATTCTTTTACTATTGCAGAGGCCACTACAACATAAAATATGCCACGTATCAGAAACTGAAACCTAGGGTTATGGGAACTAGACATCAATGATGTTATAGCTCAACCCATTACAATGCAAGAAGAATTGATTGCTTTCATTGATTTCATTTTTGTCATATGTACTTTTATGATGTTTTTAAAGTTTGATTTGAGGTGCATTCCATTTGTGGGCAATTATTCATCATGTTAAAAATTCAAGAGTTTCAACTTTCCCGTATGAGTTGTATTCAGTTTGTTTGTTTGGGTGTAATGGCACCTTAACAGTCAGGTCATATGTGCCAAACGAGGTTAGTTGTGAATGACTGTCAGATTGGTTCTCAGTAATGACTTAGTTTTGCGGTGGGTGCAATGAGGTTCATGTTATAGCGATGTCTGAAAAATTATGCTTCTAACAAAAGCTATGTGACATTCAATGCATGGTGCCATCATGTCTCACTTGATTAATGGCGTTGGCGAGGTCATAGGTAAATTCCACCACAACATATAGTTAGAAAATACATTTTGCAAACATAACAAAAAGTTTAACATTTACACATTAATCTTCATAAATGTTAGATTAATTTCATTTGGCGGTACTGAAAAAGATTACTAACCAAACATGTTTCAAACGGCCAAATATGTTATAATTAGCCAGTAATCGGCTAAACTAGCAGCTAAGGTTGTGACAGTTAGCATTTTTTCATAAATGTACAGCTGTCACCATTACGATCCATAACCGTTTAACCGTAAGGCCAGTTGTCATAAGTGGGCGCCCTTTTAACGCAAGTATAAAGCGAAATCTTCGACAGGTTCTTAACAATTATCTACCTACTGTGGTGTAGCGGTTATCATACATGTCTACAGACCACGAGGTCCTGGGTTCAAGCCTGGGTTGGGTAGACACGCCAGTGCACCACAACTGGTTATCAAAGGCCGTGGACATTGACTTGGTTGTTGATGTTATATCTGTCCGTCGTCGTACCTGTGTTTCGTCCGGATCGTATTAAAGCGTTTCATGATAGCATTGTTACTATCATAAGCGCTTACGCGAGGTGACAACCCCGTCATTGTAATTGTCGCGTTTACTCGTCGTCGTCGGTTCTTATTAATAGACCTTCCATAGCAACCCATGCTAATCCACCACTTGGAAGACACTACCGTTATATTCACTATGTAATGTGCAAACATGCACTTCCTGCTTCTCGTATGAGTGTGTTAAAGTCAAGTTGACATATACGATCGTTACTTAAATATTGATATCTGGTGTTTTTATTCTTACATAATTAGTTCTTAAATAAATTATTATCCCGATAAAAAAATCATATATTTCATGTAATTTCTTTGTCAAATACTGTTAAAAATCTTGTTTAATGAGAACGAAACATAACATAGAAATCATGCTGCCAAATTTGTTTGTGACTTCAAAGAAACATACACATGAAATATAATGGAATTTCGTTTTAAAGTTATGCCCCTAATTGTGTTTCATTTGACTTTTTACCATAATTGATGAAGAAATTACTGTTTTCCCCTTGAACTTAACAAAAAATCTTCGTATTTCCAAACATCCACGTGGAAATAATTTATTTAAAACGACCTACCTGTGGAGGGGAGGGTGGAGGAAGGGTGGAGGGGAAGGGTGGAGGAGGGGGAAAATGGAGGCGGTAGGGGAGAATGGAGCGGTAGGGTGGAGGGGAGGGGGAGAATGGAGCGGTAGGGTGGAATGGGAGGTGGAGGGGGTGGGTGGAGCGGTAGGGTGAAGCGGGAGGGTGAAGCGGGAGGGTGAAGGGAGAGGGTGGTGAGGGGGAGGATGGGGATGGGGAGGGAAGAGTGGAGCAGGAGGGTGGAGGGAGAGGGTGAAGGTGAGGGTGGAGGGTGGAGGCGGGAGGGTGGAGGCGGGAGGTGGAGCGGGAGGGTGGAGCGGGAGGTGGAGGCGGGAGGGTGGAGCGGGAGGTGGGAGCGGGAGGGTGGAGCGGGAGGGTGGAGCGGGAGGGTGGAGGCGGGAGGGTGGCGGGAGGGTGGAGGCGGGAGGTGGAGGCGGGAGGGTGGAGCGGGGGTGGAGCGGGAGGGTGGAGCGGGAGGGTGGAGCGGGAGGGTGGAGGCGGGAGGTGGAGCGGGAGGGTGGAGGCGGGAGGGTGGAGGAGGGTGGAGGCGGGAGGTGGAGGCGGGAGGTGGAGGCGGGAGGGTGGGGCGGGAGGGTGGAGCGGGAGGGTGGAGGCGGGAGGGTGGAGCGGGAGGGTGGAGCGGGAGGGTGGAGGCGGGAGGGTGGAGCGGGAGGTGGAGCGGGGGGTGGAGCGGGAGGGTGGAGGGGGGAGGTGGAGGGGGAGGGGGAGGGGGAGGGGGGGAGGTGGAGGGGAGGGGAGGGGGTGGAGGGGAGGGTGGAGGGGAGGGGAGGGTGGAGGGGGGTGGAGGGGGGAGGGTGGAGGGGAGGGTGGAGGGTGGATCGGGAGGGTGGATCGGGAGGGTGGAGTGGGAGGTGGAGGGTAAGGGTAGGGGAGGGGAGAAACAGCGTTGAGCAGAGGCGGTTGTGGCTACAGAAAATGGGATGGTAAATTTATCCAACGTATCTTTTTTATTGGTATTTCTTGTCCCCAGTAGGCAAATAGACTAAAATATTGGATGGGATCAATAGCTAAATACAAGTGTAACTGCCACGGTCCTGTGGAGAACGAATTTTATTTATACAACAGGAGACAAAGAAAATTGTTAAATAGGGTAGAGAGGGGAATACCCCTATTGTGGGAGTATTCCTCATAATGGCGGGGAACACAGAGGGTAGGCCTAAAAATGTTGTATTCATATATCGTTTTGTCAGTTTGTAGTAGTTGCTGCTGTAGGATATTGTGTAACTTCTTTCTGGGACGTACAACATAAACTTCAAAATTATCATGCTACGTGGAGTTCTTACTCACATATGGGGACAGGCTTAACGCACACACCTAACACACATCTGAGGCTAACATGTTTTAAAACACATTTTTACTTCAATATTGGGTATATAGTGGTGCGTGGCCAGGGGCAGGGAAGACTTTCCAATAATTCGGCCCTTAGTGTTTGATAATGGTAATCCCAGGGTCATACAAGCAAGAATATGTCTCCTTTGATTTAGGTAAACAATTTGAATAGAAGAAAAATCTTTTTGATTCCTATGCCAGACATGACAGTATCTGAAATGCGAGGAACAAGAATTAAAAATTTTAAAAATCGCAAGAGAACGAAAAAAGAAGGTTATTAAAATAAACATAAAGCAAATGAAAAATAAGAAACTACTGTTGCATGCTTAACAGTAAAGAAATAAAATAGATAATACAAGGATAAAATATACTTATCTCACTAAAAGAAAGAAACGAGAGAAAATACTTAATACTTCTTTAAAAAAATAATAACGCACCTGATTTCATGGCCCTCGGTATTCGCGAACTTAGGGCCGGGTATATGCAACATACTACCTCTTTTATTTAAGAATAGTGACAGTTGAAAAAATATGCTTCTAACAAAAGTTGTAAGCCGTTTTGTATTAATCTTAATGTAGGAGTTAATGGAGGTTTCCACTATGTAACGGTCGATTACCAACGTTATCGGAGAGCAAAGGTCACTTTGAGTGCAGCATATTCTGCAACAATACATTTAAAAACAAAATTACGAACATTAGCAACCATCTACATGTATTTAAAAAAAAATATGTTAGGCTATGACGTTTGCATGTTTGATTTTTTCTGCATAGGACTTCCAATTTGTTTAGTTTTAGTTTCGCTACGGAAAAAGCGCACTGCCGTGATTCCTGGATACATATTCCCCTACTTTTTAAGTATAGGCCTATAGAATAAAAAAAAAATACACAATTGGGGGTGGGGAGGGGGATTTGTTTGAGTTTCAATTCGTATCTTGTGACCCCAAGTTTGGATAAGAAGCCAAGCAAGCTCCTTCACGTTGAAGATGTGAATTTACGGCCCTGAAGTGTCAACGATTCATTGTATGAAAATGCTTTTCTGCTATAAACATCTCATCCACCCCATGCCATCTCAGAATTCAATTGTCTTATCAGGGTGGCGGAGCGTTCAAAATATTGGGGATTAAATGAGATAAGGTGACATGTGATACGTTCACCTAAAATTATTAGGCTGAAGCCCGCACATCCCCCTTCCCAGCTCCGCCGCCTCTGTCGATTTCAAGTCATCATTGATGATAGGACCTAAATAAAAACCTTGATATGAACGCATGATGTAAGTTTCGCGTAACTAGCATGGCTACTTTAATATGAAATTAAAATTGGTTCTTCCCGTTTTCTGTTTGTTCAAACTTAAGGAAACACTTGAAATATAAACTTAACATTCATCCTATCCATGTAATGATAATCATCGGGATTACGTAATTCCCCTTTAATGTCGCTACTGCTGCGAGGAAAATCTGGTCACTGCCAAAATGCGTTTAGAGCAGTGATGCGGTCTAATTGCTGCACAGTATAATTTAGTGCACTTGGAATAGCTTTTTGAATGATTTAGCCAATGTATTTTAACCCAAATCAGCACTAATGGAGCTGTTATATAGCAATAAATATTCAAGTGTTTGAAGTTTTTTCCCCAAAACCGAGAATAATTGTTTGTTGTCCGTAAGTACTCATGTTAAGAGACGCTATAGCGACCACGTGTGACTTCCGCAACTGGGGATGACAGATCACACGGCGTGAGAATATTACCGAGTTTTGAGCAAGAGCAGGCTATTACGCGTTAATTTATGACAACACGTGCTGATTTTGTGATTCGTAAGCCAAGCAACAACTCCCTAGTAATCCGGTCGTAAAAACAATAACAATACCCAGGCAAACATTTAATCCGTCCGTAAATACAATTATTATTTTGAAATATTTGTTACTCTTTGAAGTAAATAATAAAAGACACGAATTAATCTGTAATTTTATCACAATTGATGTGAAACGAGAATTTCTTTAATGTTTTCACTGCACATTAGAACTCTTAAAAGCTGGGATACTTTAAACGATAGGCCAAAGGACATCGTTGCGTATGAATTTTGATTTCTTTGCATCGCTACCGTGGTTTGATTCATGACTTGTGTGTTTTTAACCTTTAACGCAAATTCTTCTGGGCCAACTTTAGGAATAGGTAGATCGGAAAAGAATTAAAGTTGTTGTCTTCATATTTCATAGGAAAGAAGGGACGGGCCCAAATTTCCTAGCGTACTGTTTTTACTATGAGGGGGAACAAATTTACTGGATGGCTACGGCTTAATTGTCTGGGGCCCACATTTCCTAGGAAATAAGAGCCGGGAGGCCAACATTTACTAGGGGCAAAATTTACTTTTACACCGATCAGTGGTTGGGTGATGTGTATTGTGATTTGATAATTAAGGGATATAGGCCGGAAATTTCTTGTGTGTATTTGACGGGTTATGTTAATGAGTGCTAGCCTGGGCCTAGCGCCTTCCTCATGAGCACAAGCTAGCTACATTCCATGCATCCCATCCCCAGTACCGTGGAAATAATTAGTGATATGCATAACACCCGGGTGAAAATGTGAAGGCAATGACATAGCGGGTAAAGATTGAAATGATAAGGCTGGTTAGATGGTTTCGTGAATTTATGCAAACTTGAAAAAGCAAACATAAAAATTGAATTAACATTCGTTTACACGTAGCATGATTTCCTAAACGGTTAAACGTCACAACCTTATTAGCAGCCCTGGGATGCCCCATTGAATACTACCGTACCCAGAGATGATTCTTCCACGTGTCCACGCAAACTTATAGGTTTGAAACAAACTTTTATTTCTGGCAATCTGCTGCCCATACGGCAAATTACGGTTTACGCAATGCCGCTGCGTTCACCAACCCAACAAAACTTTATCCTTAACGTTAGTGGATTTAAGTATAACGCTCTAGCCCCGCAATGCAATGTAGCACAAAACTTACTGACACTTGAGACTTATTGTACGACAAGCGAAAATGATCAAACAACTTCACACGTTATCTTCTAGGCTATGTCATAAGCTATTATACAACTCGGTAATCCAATCCGATACAGCGTGACCTAAATAAGATTACGAGAATTTGCATATTCATAGCAGAATGTCCGAATTCTGATTGGAAAATACTGCGATATGATTAAACATATATGTCCATACAAGGAACTAATAAACATGCGTGTATACCAACTGACCAATACCATGGCCGGAGCGGTACCGGTACGAAACGCGAATAGGATAGAGCTATTTTTAGCGAAATTACCATAAAATCTTATACTTTGTTAAAACCTTTCGAGAGCTCTAATTAAAAAAATACATGGAATATCTCTTAACGAAATACAATCTTAAATTTAGATACAAAAATCTCGCTTGAGCCAGAATCTCAAGAGCAAAACTGTAAA